>VZRE01000643.1:65647-120805 GCA_013396775.1 Cephalopterus ornatus
GGGAAGGGGAAGGGCTCCCTGCCCGCCCGCCGTGGCACCGCCCCACTCCCGCCGCGCAGGCGCTCGGGCCCGGCGCCTGCTCCGTGCTCCCGCTGCTTCATCCCGGCTCCATGTGCCCGCTCCCGGTCGCTGTGCCTGCTCCCTGTGCGCCCTGTGCCCGTTCCCGGCTCCCTGTCCCCGCTCCCTGTGCCTGTCGGGAAGGGCGAGGATGGGGCTCCCCTGGTAGCGGGAACTGGCGCGGCGCGGCTCGGCCGACGGCCGCTTCCCCCCACCTCCAGCGGGCAGCAGCAGAAGGGCGCCGGGGTTTTTTTTGAGATCGGAAGGGTCTGCGCCGCTTTGGGACCTTTCGGCCTCTTGAGGAAGCCCGAAGCGCTTATTTTTACATAAAGCGTGCGCCGAGTGTAGTTGCCGGTCACGCAATGCCAGGTGGGGGGGAAGAGGGGGGAGAGGTTTAAAATGGAGGTGATTTAAAGTGAATCCGTAACATCGGATTCGGCTGACTGGATTCAGGCCGCTTGGGAAACGTCCCCCTGGAAGGAGTGAAGTGCTCGGCTGGAGCTCTTGGCAGCCGGGGGTGGTGCTGCCCGCCCCGGGGTTACTGGTCTGCCTCAACAGTGGGGTCATAAAACCCCCTTGAGCACACTTGTACAGCCCGGTAGCGGCTCCCTGGGACAAACACTTCAGTTCTCAAGGCAGGCTTGGATCGCTGGCAGGCGACTGAGATCAGTTTAATCAAAAGATCACTTCTTTAAGTTTTGGGACATCTGGTAAACCCGCCGTTTGCTTGGCGTTGGCACTTCCTGTGTTAAAGATCCTGAAGGAATGTGAACAGAGGACCACGGGGCATTGAAGAGTTCATTTTACTTGCAAAAAAACCTGCAGGGGATATATTTATGCCACAGTTTGAAGGTGTTGTGAATTGCCTTGTTTACTAGCTTGCTCTTTGTGACCATTGTGCAGTTTCTAATTATGTGTGATTGTGTAGGTATCCAACTTTTTGAGGCTCTGGTACAAGACTAGAGACATACTCCATCATCCATGTTAGATGAAGCAGAATTACTATTTGAACCTGAGTCTTGGGAAAATGACCCTAAAACTGGTTCATTTGGCTATTAGATTATGCTTCAGGGCAACATAGGAGAAAAGATGATCAATCTGAGATACACTTAGAAATGTGAAACGGAAGTAAAACTTTGTAAGTTTAGTAATAATTACATGATGAATGAATGGTATGTAGTCTCTGAAGACATTTCTTATAATTCCCCTGATTCCCAGAAAGGAAATTTTTGCTTTTTGGGCAATTTCAGGGCAAGATAATCAGCCTATCTATGTGGTTTTGCCAAAGATACTTAGAGAGGAAGTCTTAACTCCATGTCAGTCTACAGATGTTTTTGATTCCCAGATGTTTGATTAAGAAAAGAAAGACCAAAGTGGGTTCCGGCCTGCTGATGATAGTATTTTACAGCAATGCATTTACATTTCTTGCTACATCAGATTGTTTAAAGTAGAAAGAGCCATTTAAAGTTAAATTGTTGGTAGATTTAAAATTAAAATGCTCGGGACAGAAAACAAATGAAGACATGAGAATTTCCTTGCATGACCATGTATCCATTAATTTCAAGCACATTGTTTCATTTTCTGTTTGCAATAATGATTTTCTGTTTGTCTCTCCTTACATTTATTGTGTTAGAGCGGATCTTGATGTTAAAAAAAGCCAAGCAGTCAAGCATATATTTCTTGTTTACTAATATCATGTTTTGAATACTTTGAACAGCTCAGTGGTGAAATTATGATTTTGTGTGATACAGGGCACAGCATTTGAATTAGAAATAATACAGCCATCTACAGTCAGTCTGTGTATATCACAGTGACCCGTCCACTGTAAAGACATGGAAATGCCTATTTTCTGCTTTTGGAATACAGTGCATTTTAGATAAGAAGATATGCAAAAGTAGCATGTGCTTGGAAAATGAAATGGCAATGTGAAGAATTACAGCACATTATGAGCTGAAGATACGTGTGTATAGATGGGACTCACTAAGTAAAAATTGTATTGAAAGTATCAAAACCTTTTCTCTATGAGCCTGTAGATTTGTGCTGCTGGTTAAAAAAAAAGAAGCATGCACCTGCCTTTGGCAGATACTCCCACTGTGTACGCAAGTCAGGCAATCGCGAGTTGTCTAAATAGCTACTGGAGTAATTATATGAGCATAGGATATCTAATTGTGTGTGCACTTGGGGGATGTCTTAAAAGATTTGGCCCTCACAGTATTCTCAATATGAAAATTTGTCCGTGGAAAATAAAAGCTGGAACAAAAGCCAGCAGGAAAAACAACAGGAGAACCTGCCAAAAGTAGTTTATTCTTGTTTCATTGGCAATCAATTGTTAGGCTCATCATAACACTTATATGCCAATTTAAGCATGAATGGAGGTTCCACCCCAAAATTAAAACATTGTAAGGAGATTAATCCCTTTTATTTATGCACCAGTAAGGAGAAAAGTAAATTCCAAGTATTATTAATTTCAGTATTTGCAAGATTGTGGGATGGGTTAATATCAAACTGCTTAGACCGTCTCAGTTTATGTTCACAATACGTCCTACTGCAGAGTTGCAAGTTAAGGTGTGTAAGCTTTGTATAGGTGAAGAAAATAATATTTCTTATATTAAGTGTTGACTGAAATATTCTTAGGGCTAGAAATATTTTTAAAATTTTAGTTAGTTGGGCATTGCGATTGTGAAAAATCTTGGTTTATATTTAGTTACATTATTAGTAGCATTGTTCATTTAAATGGTCTAGTCTGTAATGTAGCTAAGATTTATAAAAGTTCTTAACATCTCACACAAAAAACGCATATGTTGCTTGCTAGCATTCTAGTTTCCAGTCCTTGGAAGGGGAGGGGGATATCCAGTTTGGATATTACATGCATATGAACTAGTTAACAGGATTTCATATAGTGAATCAAATGTAAAGCAAAAAATCTTGACTTTTTAGCTCGGTTAACTTGTGCATACAAACAGAATATAAAAACTCTTGCAGATTTTTAGTATATATTAATGTGAATTACATACAAAGCATTTTATTGAATACCTATGCATGCATGATTGTGTGCATATAGAAATATATTTATAGAAATATATATAGACACACCTTCGTTGTATTTCCAGTTGTAATAGTATCTTGTTTGGATTTCATATTTGATCTGTAATCCAGGAAATTTGGGAATATTAGGAATCCTAAAACAATCTCAGGAAAGTTGTTATGACTACAGCTTCTCCTATGAGTTAAATGAAGCTACATTTCTCTATCAACTGAATTCCCACAGAGAAACTGAGAAGTATTTATGGAGTACTTCTGTCGTTTCTAGACTCTATAATGAGATGTATTCTGTACACACCCATTAAGGACAAAGTCTGCTTGACACCATTATATTCACTTAATTACTCTCAAGTTCTGCTTTTGTACATTATTTAAAAATATTTATCAATTGTAAGAAAAAAAAATAATTACAAGTTTTGTTCTGTCATTTTCATTCTCCACCTAAGCCTTTCTGTGCAAAAGAAGTTAAAAAAACCCCACTTTGCTTCTGAATTATAATGCAATTTGGCCATAGACATTTACACCATAACTGAGTCTTAAATAATTTAAAAATAATAAAAAATCCTTGGGTTTAGTGGAGTTTAGGTAAGTTCTCCATGAACCTGTATGTCAAGTGATAGGACTCAGTACAATTCTCCTGTCATTAATTACACTTTGCAAATACCTAACATAAAATACTGTGTCTTCTTCCAGTAGACAACCAAACATCTCATGCTTTCTTAGTAAAATACATAGCTTGACATCCTGACGGTGATGTTAAACATGAGGAAATTCATCATGTAAGTTTGACAAAAAGGCACCACTTAATGTGTTCTGAAAAATTTTAAAGGAATCAAGGAAAATGGAGTGAGCAAGAGGAATAATGACTGATGAACTACTGTTGGAAAAAATGAAAGGAACCGTGTACTACAGACTAGCTCAACTACAATTTGGCACATGTGAGACTTGCTCTGAAAGATGTAAAGAAACCAACCTCCAGATCTTGCATCAGCAGAGAGTCGTATCAGCATAATCTGATGTAGCACGTGGCTGTTAGACAACTGCACAGAGAGGTGGAGGAACTGGTTAGAGGAGAGCAAGACTATACACAGATTTAATGCAGAAGGGCAATAAGAAAATAAGGTGGATATCAGAAAAAGTTCATTCTAAGAGTATGCAAAAATACACCATGATTCCTGTGAATATGAGTGTCCAGGGCAACATTTTTGCATGTGTTGCCTTTGGTCCCAATTCAGGCAAAACCATCCTTTGACACTTAAGTTCCATTGATTTCAGCAGAGCTTAAGTACTTTCCTGAATCGAGGCTAATTAAGTGCATCACATACAAATACTTGTGTGCATAAATTGTTTACAGGATTGGGGCTTTAGGGCTTGTCTAAACAGAGGCACTCAGGAAAATTAATCCAAATTAACTAAAGGTATGAATTTAAAGTGGATTAGTTAAACCACATTAAACCCCAGTCCACACTGGGGTTTAATGTGGTTTAACTAATCCACTTTAAATTCACTGTTTTAATTACTTTGGATTAACTTTCCTGAGTGTCCCTGTTTAAGCAAACCCTTGGTGTATTGAGAAAAGTCCCCAAATGAGTCAAAATTAAAGTATACCCCAAACTAAGTAAATACCAATTCTGCATTGGCAAGGGATGAAATCTTCAATTTTTACAATTCCAGTGACTGTGTACCACCAATGTGCTGAGGAACAGCAGCAATGAGATCAAATGTCAGTCGCTGAACAGGACAGTAGAACCAAGCTGTGAAACTCCAAGGTGTGTAGGAAAGGCTGGCCTGAGAAAAAATGAGAATAAACCCCCAAATTTTCAAATTGGTCTTGTGTACTTCAGCAATATTAAACTGCAATTTAAAAATAAAGATCAGATTTATTTCCACTTAAGCTGGCAAGACCAGTGAAGGTACTGTGGTTGCCAGTACAGTCTGTGATGGCTAGCAAGGAAGCCAAAACTGGCAAAAGAAGTAAGACAAGCTTGATTTATGTAAATAAGAAAACCATTTGTATTTAATAATAAGCTATTACTTCTGATTAGCCACTTAAATATGATATATAAATAAAGCACTCAAATAGCAGTTTACATTATTATTTTGATAAACGAACATTTGTGTTCTTTTGAAAACTACAGTCTGATTCCCAGGGTAGCATTTGTTTAGAGTTCTGCTGGAAGTGGTGGTGGGATTTCATTAGGCTCCAATTTGGGGACCAGCACAGTAACTCTACTTTTCAGCTGCATTAAAAATTACATGAGGGGGGAAACATGGGATTGCAATCTATGCAGACTAAATGACTGTGAAAAGATTTTTTTCTTTTAGTAAGTAGGTAAATAAATAAATAAATAATAAACCATTGATAACTACTCATTTTGGCATGAAATATCAGACATTCATGGCCAGACACCCAGCTGGTGTAAGTGGGCAGATGGTCCTATCTTTACTTAGAAATGATAAGTTTGGGAAATTTTGTTTGATTTTTTTTTTTTTTAAATTTAAGCAAAATCTGTTCCTCTGCTGAAAGTGACAATTCTTTAAATAAAAATAATGTTGAAAAAGGTTAGTCTTTTTGTATTTAAGTTGTGCAATTCAGTTTTGATACTTGAAACCTGTTATGAGGCTAAAAGTGTCTTTAGGTACACTGCTGAAAGTGCAACCTGACTACTTTCCAGGCCTGGGTGGACATACGTGCATGAGGTTGTCACAGCTATACTTCCATAAAATAAAAAAGTGCCTATGATTAAAAGAACCTTTACCCCTCATGGTAATATGTGCTCAGTGCTTGGTAACCAGTGATGTTCACTGAAAGAGCAATTTTAAAGAATTCTCTCCCTTGCCCATTTGTTTAAAAATACTACAAAGTAGTTTGAACGTGACAGGGAAGATGTGCAGATTCTGGTAGACTTCCCCTGCTGCCCCTACTCCCTGCAGAGCAGCACGGCCTTCTCTGAGCACAGCCTTCCTCTGCGGTGTGACAGGTCTTTAGCTGCTGACACCTCATAAAGGGAAGGAGCTAAACCTAGCAAAGTGAAGAAAGAAGCTAAGCAAGAAGGCGGGGAAGGAAGGAAACCGCACTGGAGGCAGGATGGGTGGGAGAGAGGATAGAGAACTTACCTGATCTCCAAAATTGAGAACAGAAGAGTAGTAAATTGAGAGTTTGAGTATCTTTACCTCAGACGGCTTTTTTATTTTTGGTCTGCTGGCCAGGTGCTTCAGTAATTTTTCTTCCTCTGCAGTTAGCTTTTTTCCCAGTCTTTTTCCACATATAACTTTATGCTATTTTTTTTTTCTGAAAATAACCCTATACCTTAAAGCTGTTGTTCTTAAACACTAAAGTGCTCTGCCAATAATTATTTTATACTGTCCTTTCATTATCATAGAACATAATTAAGAATGTGCCCAGCTCTTCAGTTCTTGATGCAGAAGACTTGTTCAGCTTGATCAGAATGGCTGTGACACTGTTGCTTGTATGCAGGCAGAATATAGGTGGAAGTTAGGAGCAAGGTTACAGAAAAAAAAAGGTATAAGACTGTTCATTTTCACTTTGATTTTTATATTTTCAGAATTTATTTAATAAAAGAATATCCCCATGGACAGACGAGAAAACACACACTGGCTTTTGTTTATTCTGAAAATGACTGTTCCCCCAGTAAGCAGAACATGGTAGTTCTGATCCATGCCCTGTTTCAGAGAAGTCTAGTTTAGTGCCTAAAGGAGTTTGAGAGCCAGAGCACCTCTTTCATTACACTGACTCCCACTTGTTTTTTGCGATAATTAAGTGTAAGCCCTACAGCAGCACAACTGTTAAGATTTTTATGGCTCTTAAAAAGGGCACTGACAATATGAAATTAGTAAAATATCATACACTGAATAGTACTAGTTGTTTATAGCAGTCTTTTTTCCATCTTGCAGCATTAAAAATGTGGTTTAATTTTTTTTTTTTCTGATATGGTGTTTGTGTGGGCCAGGCAACAGCAGAGTAGTTGCCCTCTGGCTCTGTGAAATGTACACAGGATCCTCTGTGCTCGAGCACATTCTCCTCTTCTCTGGTGATCTGATATAGCAGCAAGCCTCTTCACCAGAGGAGTGTCCTAGAAAATTAAGGAACTCCCTCTCTAAGGTGTTTTCAAAATAATATTACTTTTTATTGCCACAATTTTCATTCAAGGATTTCACAAAAGCTTTAAATATGTCAATGAATATTCAGATTAGCCCTAAAATATTTGTCAGTCATAGAGTAAAGTGTGGGAAGGATGAATTTACAAGTTCACAGCCACAAACTCAATCAAAAACAAAGAACACTTCTGCTGAATTTATCATATCCGTTAACCTCATTATGATAGTGATTGTCTGGGGTGCATTTCAGTGTAATAACCGGTGAGAGATTGGGAAGGGATGAAGCAACTGTTTCCTCTAGAACACTTTATGCAGTACTGCCAGGGGAAGATCATCTTATTTCTGTTCTCTCTGTAATTCTTCTTTTGCCTCTGAGTGAACTGGGGCAACTGGCCCTATTCCTCTCCAAATAAGCTTTTGTAGCATTTGAGCAAGCCAACAGAAGACAGTGAAAAAAATTCACTTTGCCAATGTGAAGACAACTGAAGACAACTACTATTATTGACTTCTATACTTCTACTCTTTTTTAACAGCTTTTCATTTTTTCTGTTTGTCTTAGGTAGGGGTATAAATGATGGTAAATTCATGCAGGAGTGAAACTACAGAGACAATCTTAAGGGCATTCATCTACATGTAGCGGGGCAGGACACAAACCAGGAATAAACTAGAGGATATAAACTGGTTATACTTCTTTTTGCCTTGACTCTGAATTGTAACAATTTCAAAGTAGTGCCTCCTACGACAAGGAGATTGGAGGTAGGGACAATGGGATAGGCAATGTATGTTGTATGCTTTGACTTCAGCAAAGCATTTGGTACATATCTCTGTAATCTTGTGACCACCAGCACTTATTTACATTTTTTTCAGCACCTGGGAGACTGCACCTGGATTAGTTTGTCTAGTTGGCGGTTCACTAGTACAGAAAAGGTGTTGACACACTGGAGACAGCCCAGTGGAGGCCACTGTGCTGGTAAGAGGGGCGGGAAAACATGATGGACAAGGAGAGACAGAGGGAGGTGGGCCTGTTCAGCATTAGAAAGAGAAGAGGAGACTTCATTGTTGTCTATAATGACATCATCAGAGGATTCAGAGAAGACGGAAACAAAATCCACTTGGAGTTGCACAACAGTAGTAAGGAAAGAAGCAGATGCAAGTTGGGAAATTCCCATCAGACATTGGTTTTTTGTTGTGGTTTGGGTTTTTTTTTACTATTACATTTATCAAATAATGAAAGAAGATCTTCAATAATATCTACAATTTTAAACACAATGAATTTTTTGTTGTTTATTTTTCTTCACTCTTTACAGGGATGAGTGTCTGAAGACTTGCAAAGATTGACCGTGAAGAACAGAAAAGGAAAGACATGACTTTGGTTAATCTTCAGAATGTTAGAAAAGTGAATGATCTATGAGTGCTAGGGGATCTGTGTAATTTCAGACATGGGAATACTTGATTTCCAGAACCATCTCTGAACAAGAAAAATGTTGAAATTTTAGCAATGATGTATCTTATCTCAAGAGTTCATTAAGCTAGGATTTTGATCACTTCTTATGAGGACAAACCCAAACCAGTCCTCCAATTTTCAAGTTTCATCAAGGACTGGGAAGAGTTTTTAGGTAAGTAGTCTCTTAATTCATGTAACACTGTCAGTCACATGCCCATCATCACGAAATCTTCCAAATTTTATACATTATAAATTTTTACTATAAAAAGATTCTCAGGCAAATGAAACATATCCCTTGAGCACACACACATGATTGTCTTTAAAAAAATAAAATTCTAATGTTTAATTTTTTATAAAAGCACAAAGAACACTATGTTTTCTTCGCTGTTCATTTATGAAATGCACTAGTTAATTGAACCCATTTAAAGTGAAAATATTCTTGAGATTATGAGAAGTCAAACTATTAAACATTTTAAAAATGTCTCTGTAGGAAAAGCCCTGCTGTGTCCTTAGTTAAACATTGACTTCAAACCATGATTTTTGCATTGAGTTTTATTAGTGGTCAGTAAGCAAATCTGAAGGGCCTTATTCTGTGTTGCTGACACTATGGTAGATGAGGCAGAAATAAAACAGCACACTGGAAATTAGATTAAAGGCTAAGTCTGCAACTGTTATTGAAATCCAATAATTCAAACTGCAGTCTTACCAGTGGTTAATAGTCCCCATGGTGCTGAATAATCATAAAGCTTGAGGATATGTACTATTGTGCCAGCACTCCAGTGAGATGCAACCATCCCTGCCCCAAAAGCTGGAAAACAAAAGCCATACTCCTATCAAAGACAAGTTTTCTTGAAGGGTGACTACTGCTTTGGTAAAGAACTGGTAATGTCTTCTATGACCTTTGTAATCCCTTTTGCTATCTTTACCAAGTCTACACAAAAAACCCTAGAAAGGACACTCAGTTTCTTTGCAAAAAAATGCAAGTGTCAATCTGTAACTTTATCAACCAAAGTCAGATAGTTCAAAGACACCACAGAAAGGACTTTTTTTTAGCTAGTCAAGTGTAAATATAGCCCTTTTAGTTATGACCCATCTCCAGACAATGTATGTTCCTATCCTAATCTTGAACACTACTGCTTTTGACTTCCCCAGGCACAAGGGTTTTTTATGTTACTTCAAAGGAAAATGTAAACAAGAAAAAGAAAGAACTCAAAGGTTTTAAGCTTTATAGAACGTGCTTGATTCTCCTTGACTATCAATTTCATCCTGAGCAGAAGAATGTGAATCAATTGGAGTGAGTTGTGTATGAGACCAAGAGTCATGCAGAGACCAAGTATCTTATTCTCATCATAAATCTTTATACAGGATGAAACAAAATTTCTTCAAGTAGCATAAGAGAGAGGTAGGTGAGTCAAAAGGAAGACACCTGAACATCCATACTCCTGCAATGTCACTCTGTTCCTGAGTAGCAAACGCTAAAGTGGAAGAACAACTTATTCACCAAGTCTGTTCTTTCTAACAAAACAGACAGAGCCAGAACAACATGAAAATAACCAAATGGAGTCAGTCTTTATTGAATTATCCATCTTTGCCTGTGGTGTCAGGCAAAGAAGACACAAATAAAACTGAATCTTCATTTACTGAAGTCACTGTAGGTTTGGCTACTTAGTACAGCTGGAAGTGGTTTTACTCATGAATAAGGACAAATTCTTTGTGAGAGCTCTGAGGAAGCTATCCCTTCTAAAAAAAAAAAGTTGAGTTTGGGGACTTAATTCAATGAGAGCTTTTGGTCTCAAGAGGTGCCTTTTTAAGAGACTATTGCAATCAAACCGATACACCCTTGTTAATCATGCTGCTCATACAGTCTTTCAGTAGCTACCGCAGCTATGAGCTAGAGGAGAAGAAAGTATTTTGGGCACAATTAGTGGTAATGTTTGTGTTCTATGGTAGGAGTCTTAATTTATTGAACCCATTTGATCTTCATGAGTATTTTCTCACTACCTTGCTTTTTCTGCTGACTAAACATTTTGATGTTGTCACAAATGAGAAAAACAGGCTTTCAACTGAACAATCACAAAGACCTTGGTTTCTGTTTCGAAATAGGAATTATTTCAATAATGTAATAGAGACTATTTAGCTCCATTCAAAAGAAAATCTGTGGCTTGAAGAGGCTGAGTACTTCAAATACGGCATGTAAAAAGTCTGATGGACAGCCATCTTTGCCCAGTGTCACTATTTGCCCAGTGACTGTTCCCAGCGTCTTTTGGACCATAGCCAAACTCTTTTTTCCAATGTGAAGAAAAGGATAAAGAACATTCAGTTTCTTCATTTTCAGTCCCCAATTTTGGATATCATCTTCAGAAGTTTCAGATTTATGTAGTCTCATAATGTGCCCTGGAGATATCATGTATCTAATCTTCTTGTTCATTATCACCCCTTGTTTTGTATAAATTGCTGTTATGTTGAGATTTCTCTTCCCCTTTTATTAAGGCAGTTAACCATTTACCAGTTTTATATGAATTATCATAGAAAAATTTATTCGGTCTATAAAAATAATTGGCTTCTTTAACAGCAATATTATTCAATAGTGCCTTAATCTGTAGCAATTCCACATAAGCTTTTTACTATGGGATTTTTGATGTTCTAATTTTTTATTGTTAGGTTTGCTAATAGCTCCAATTATTCTTGCCTTTGGCATTTCCTAATTTCATGACATACACCTAAAATCCAGCTTCTAAAAGTCACTTTGAAAGCCTTCAGTACACTATGATATGAAGCAGAGACCAAATTAAAATTTATATATTCCTTGATTTTCGTTTTAATGGCTATTAGAAATTCTTTATCCTTAAGTAATAGAGTATTGAATCTCCAATGCAAACCATTTTTATTCTCTATTCAAATTATCTCAATTATTTCACTAGTGTATGATCAGATAGAAGGAATCCATGCACTTTAATTCTCAATTTACTCCCAAACAGGTTTTTGTCTGAAAAAAATTTCATGTCTTGTGTAAGACTGATTTTCCACAGAAAAGGAGTCTGAACTTACTTCATTGGGGTCAGTAGAGCTACTCACAGTTTCAGAAAATAAGCTGCTTATCTTCATGTTTATAGATTTGGGTCTTACAATCCTTTACTTAATTTATATTTTTAACTACAAAGTACCCACCTTCCATTCAGCGTTCAGATGAACTTAAGTCATTTTTCTTGCTGATATACTGCTATATGTGCATAGGACAAACTGATGGGAAGACTGTGCCACCTTTCTTTATATCGAAATGCAAGCAGAAGAGCTCCTCCAGAAATACAATATTTCTGAATGCACACTGTAGCCATACAGTTTAGGTCTCATGATGACAGCAAGATCCTCAGATAGTTGGAGTTCTTCACTGTATCTCCAAATGAAGGACATTATTACTGGAATTTACTCTGCTTTTAGAAGAAATTTTGTGCTTGATGGTTTATATATGTTTTAAACAGATGAAATGAGAAACCTCCCCATTATTTTATATGAAATAGATTTATGCAGAGTGCACTTATAATCAATTGCAGATGAGTAAAATGCTTTTGTCTCTGTGTAAAGCTCCTTTGTGAAATTTAGCTAAGGTGAAATGTAAACTATATTGTATGTTGTCATTTCATTTGGTATTTTTACCGTTTTGCTGTTTGAATTATTAGTATAGAAATTTTGTTCTCTTACTGTTTTGATGGCACAATTAGGTTTGTAATAAGTATTCATATTATTACAAATATCAAAGTGGAGTAGAGACGAACATGCACAAATAAACTGTGTATGATAAAATATAACTACTCTAGGAGTAAAGCATTTTTCATTTCAAAGGTTGCTTAGTAATATAGGACTTGGTCATTCTGATTTAAGTTTCACATTTAAAGGTAAACTAACAAAGTGTTTGTTTTAATCAGCCTGTCCTGTGTAATCTGGTGGAAAAATAAACATTAGTTAAAAGGCTATCACTCTGACAAAATGACTTGCCTTAAATGTTAATTTGAAAGAAAAGCCCACTTCTTTCATTGTCATTGATTTGATTGAACTGAGGTTTGTCAGAGCAACTGAAAAGGAAGCTTTCCCAATCAAGCTGTCTTGTTTTTTGGGCTTGGCTTTTAGGGCTTTTTGTTTGTTTGTTTGTTTGTTTGTTTGTTTGTTTAGGTTAGTTGGTTTTATTTTGTGCATTTTTTTAGTTGTAGTGTTTGTTTGTTGGTTGTTTTTCTCCTTGCTGTGGTGTTTACTGCCTCTCAACAGTGTCTTTTGCCTGGAAGACAGCAGTTAAAACTATATGATGCAGGTATTTTTCCATAGGGAGCTGTCTGTTTCTTGGATATTGTTTTAAGATTTCCGGGATAAATGTGTTATCCTCCCCCCTTTCCAGTAGCCATTGTTGATAGAGAAGGAGAGGAGCCTTTTATGGCCATGTTGGCTGTAGTGGTACAGAGCTATGCAGGGCTGCTTTGTGATCTGGTAAGGCTTCTAGCCCTCTCAAGCTTTGTGCAGTATTTAAGGCTCCTTTCTCTGAAGTTTTCATCCAGACTATAATGCATATGGGAATGTAGAAAATACACTTGCGAAGTCATGAGTTAGGGGAAACTAAACTCTGCACAAATTAATAAACTGCTATCAGCTTCTGCAGTTGTGTCGTTCAGCTGTATTACTATATGTTGCCTAAGAGCTCTGCTTGTGGAACAGGAATGCTTTGTGTTGGAGTCAAAATAAGATGCAGTATAAAAATATAAGATAAAGAAATTGGCATCAAATCTCTATCAGGTGATATCAGGTCATTTGAGTGGCGATATGTACTGGTTTCTACATGCCTGTTTGTTTTGGACAAAGGCACACTAAAGGAATGGAAAGCATCTTATTGACTTGGGGGAATCTGGATCAGGCCCTCTGTGAGGAAAGCTAGGTACAGCCTACTGCAAAATTTTGAAAGACGTGGTCCTTTTGCTCTCTCTTTTGTCTAAAATCAATGTAAATTTATAGTATGTGTAAAAAATAAAGTGATAAGTGACAGAGATGACAATAAAATGTTCACTGCCATTACTTCATCTGCAAACACACCCATTTTTGATTGTAGTGTAGGGTGACTACTCTTTAGTGAGCACAGCTTATATAGAGTAGATTGTTCCATACTTAAAATTACATTTATTTGAGTTTGTCTCTTTGTGGCTAGGTGCTATTCCATAGTCTGTCTTCAGCTGTTAAGTGCTGATGCACTGTTCCTGTGATTTATTGTTCTCATAATCAGTAATATGTCTCTTATGTATATGGTTTTCTTTTCTTATCTATTGTCTCTGATGGTCATATTAAAAAAAACTTTTCAAGGTTTTGTGGCTTGTGCAGCAAGTCTGCATTTTACTTTTTTTTATACTCAAAATGTTTCCCTCTGCAGTTTGTTTAAAAGTTGAAATTAAGCTCTGTGAGAGAGAGAATGACCTAAAAAATCATAACATCCTCTGGAATGCCTTGAGTTCAGTGAGTGGAGAGAGAGAGGCAAAAGCTAATTTCCTGGTGCAAGTTTCCCATGCTTGTTGAAAGCTACTACAGTCAATGTTTTTGCCAGCTGCCCATGAGCCTTACCTCTGCAAGCAGCATCTCTTTACCCATTTAGCCATTGTTATGACTCTTTTTCAGCTACATGTGTTCACTATATTTGAGTAGTATCTCCTGCCTTGTTTGCTAAATGTAACAAACCTCTTATTCTATATCCATTTGCTGTCTTGCAGTCAAGTGGTCCCAGTGTGTTAACTGGGTGTCTTCACAGCTGAGCCACAGTCCGCCTGTTTTGGCTTACAGTGTTGTTAGCAAGAGTTCTCCTCTCTTCCAAGTTGCAGCTCAGTAAAACAGCAAGTCTGGCTAACGGAGTGTGTCCCTTCACAAAATATGGTCATATGCAAATGGCTGTATTTTAGGTGTCCAGAAGACGTAAGTTCAGATGCTTTTACTGCATGGAAGTAAAGGCTGCCCTTCTAATATTGAAACTTTCTTACTCACTGCAACACCAAGTGATTCCTGTTTGCAGAACAGACTTGCCTAGGAGGGATGGGGGTATTGGGTGGAGTTTGTGCTGCTCTATTTTAGAGGAGGGTTTTTGTGACTCTTTTCATTCTCTGCCTATTCACACTACAGGGAATGATATGGCTCAGTGTATTTGTTGCCTGCCCAACTTCCCTCTGTTCCATGCACTGTGGTGTATAATTAACAAGCAACATGCCTTTTATACAAAGGAAAAGCAATAGGTGGACTACATGGCAATTTTCTAGCATGCAATTGTGTTTCCAGAGCTGTGCACATTGCTGCTGACACCTTTACAAATATAATAGTATGAATTTAACACATCAACAGAAATGCAAGGAAAAGGTAAAGCCATGCTGGCTTCTTCAGTGCTAGAAAAACAACAAATTAAAATGTTTGGCAAACAGAGAACAAAATTCATAGGGAAATACTTGTACTTCCAAGATTCTCAGGGTACATCAAGCAATAAAGTTTTAGAATTTATTACAGCTTTGTGTTCTCATTGTTATTTTTATCCTTCTCTCTCCTTCCCCACCTCACTTCATTAAGCTTGCTTATAAAATAAAATTATCAATTAATAGTACTCCATGTACAAGGAATGGTAACAGAGTGTTCCTTTTGTGTCCAAAACATGTTGCATAATTGCATAAAATCACACCGAGTTATTGTGAACTTTAATAAGGTCTTCAAATAATCTGGTAAAATGTTTCTGTGAGAACAGTAAAGTTATTATGAGCTGTAGTGTTTAGAGGGCAAAGTTGAAGTTCTCTAGGTAGGTATACAAATTTGAATTTTATGAATGATGGCTTTATTACTCATGAAAATGAGCAATAGCTAGTGTGATGTGTGCTAAGCATCAGGTAGCAAGTCTTAAAAGTTGCCATATTTGTCAGTATGGAACCATTCTTTTTTCCAACACTCCTTGTTGGAACACAGGTAGCGAAGTTTCTGACCATTTTTAAACAGGGTAAAATATTCACTAAAAATGGAGGATCAGACCAATCCATTTATCTGTATCATGGGATCAATGAGCTAGGAAACCACGCCCCTGCCAACTAGATGGCATTAGTACAACTCTATGTAGACAACAGAGAAAGGCTCCCCAAAAGATAGAGTTCTTTTCAAGTAAGCCATAATAATTTGTAGCTTTTTTGTTTACTCATATGAGTAGTTTTAGTGATTACTGGCATGTGGAAGATGGCCTGGGTTTGGCCCAATTCAACGTTGTTTCTTAAAATTCCAACAATAACATTCCTACACATTATTCTACAGAGCTCTTGCCTCAGGGCCCAATCTTGTCATCCTTCCACACACAGCTTTTCCATTGAAGTCAGGATCAAGAAAATTATAAACCATACAGCATAAAAAGATATGCTTGGTTTATTTGGCACTGGAAAGCTCTATGTACAGGCCTTTGGGTGCCATTCCATGATTTTGACAGAAACAAAATGGGAAACAGGGGAAGGTTAATGTATGAGTATTATCAAAATTATGATAAAGAGTATATAGTTCCAGTTAGAGTCAACCAGCATTGACCTGTAAATATTGGAATGCACCTCCTGAAATGAATCTATTCCTTGAAGACTAATACCAATTATTTTCTCATGACCTTATCCTCACCTCCTCCAGGCTGGCCTAGTAGTATGGATGGACAAGGAGCAGCGGATGCTTACAATCAGCTGCACTCTGCAAAAAAGAAGTCTGTTAGTAGTTCTTTCATAAATGCCCCCAACCATTGTTTCCCAAAGTTTTGTCACCTTTAAATTACTCTTTCAGAATATGCTCCAGATGAAGCTGCCCTGAAAACCTTTACCTTAAATGTGACTAGATTTTCTGTCTGCTTTGCATAAGACTACTTTATGCTTAGTCCCATGATCTGTTACCAGATATCTGGATGAAGAAGAGGTTGATCTTGACCTACAAGCCTTAAATGGTTGTGAATGGTCTGAGAAACTCTCTTTCCCCATCTGATCCTCTCTGAGATGTTCATGTGTGCCGTCAACATACTTGCAGAGATGTATCACCTTGAATTTCCCAAGTTCAGGTTCAGAAATTGTCAAGATTCAATGCAACATGATTATTTCTTCCAGCCTTTTGTCCGAGTGTCAGCATGCAGCCTGAGAAAAAGGACAGGTCAAATTACAGCATGAGAAATAACTTCATAACAGTTTTGACTTATTTCTAAGAAGACCAGGAAAACTTCAGGCATACAAATATGCTAAAAAAGCTTATAAGTGTTGAAATAGACAGTTTGAGTTTTCTGATGCTCTCGGTGGTTAGAAGTTTCTGAAATTCCTTTTCAGTTTCATTCTCATTACCTATTTTATTTTTATTTTACATACTAAGAAAAAAATGTGTGGCAAACAATGCCTCAAGCATTGCAGCATGGTTAGGAATCAGGTTTCTAAATGCCCCAGTTAATAAAATGTATTATGTTGCATTCAGCGGCAACTCATCTGATTGAAATAATTTGACTGGAACTAAACTATTGCTACTAAAATTTATGTAAAACTTATGAAAAATTTATTGGTTTATAAAATCCTTGCTTTTATCCAGGACTAACAATTCCTATGCAACGCTAGTGATCCTCCCACAAACAGTTGAGAGAAAATAACATACAAGGGAGTTCATCAGTTCATATTCCCTGAGATCCTCACAGTTACTCTTCTTTGTGATCCGGTCTTTTAACTTTTTCATTACTTTAATCTTAAAAAATAGATTTTTAATTAAATTCAGAGCTATTATTCCCCTTTAGGGGAGGTGGGAAAAACAAATGCAACTCTGCTGAAGGACCTCTGAGCATAACATTTTCCCTCTCTTTACAGTTCATTTTGGCATTTTTATATATCTTCTGCTAATAAAATGTAATGATTTTCATCTTTTACTTTGACATCTGAGTCTGTATCTTTTATCTGTTGTTTACAGTGTTTCAGCCCATAAATAAATCATATGACAAAATAAATTACTTAATCTTGTGTTTTATTTGGAAACACATTAAAGCCTAGCTTTGGTGGGAAAAAAAATCACTTTACACCTTACAATTGCTTATATACTTTTATGACTTTTGTGTCACGTTCAAATACTATCAAGGTGTCATATCAATACCAATTGTTCACAAGAGCCACATTTTAAACCTTTCAAGTTTTTTGATAGAGTTTGATAGGAATACTTTGAAATTAAAGTACATCTGTCTTTGACAAATGGCATTTTCAGTTCTGAGTGGTTTTTTTTTTAATATGTTGTTATAGTGCATTACAAAAGCATATTAATCCCCAGAATTTTCTTCAAATCAGTATACATGTGACTGTAATGAAGTCCGTTTTTCCAGTCACCTGTATGCAGGGCTGTTTGTTGTCAGCATCTGTTTTTTTCATCCACTATTAATTCACATATTCTGCACATTCCCAAAGTTGTTCTTTTGTATTTTTTAGATCTGTTTAACTGGTAAAATAAATGGTACTGTACTGAATTTCAGGTTGTATTTTTATTCTTAAATCCTTTTAGACATATTTTGCTTCCACAATGAGAAATAAATGATAAATGTTTCCTCCACTGTTGTGAAAGGAAGGTTTATAACCTTAGTGCATTTATCATGGTTTTACCTGGTCAAAGAAAGTTAAATCAAATTCTAAATAGTTGCTTGCAATCTCTTCTAAAAGCTTCTTTCCTTCACAAATGTCTCCCACAAAACTATCTTTCACACAGAGAGTGTGCCCTCTTTTCTTAGTTTAATTGCTGAAATATTATGTGGTTTGGTTTCATTCTTAGTAATTTCCCAATTCTATTCCAGGACATTTGGGATAGAGCCCAAGAGCTTAGCATGTTTTCCTTTTTTCATGGTAAAATTGTGCAAATATGCATTAGAGTGTGAAAACAAACAGTCTAATACATTTTTGCAAAGCTCTTTATGTTTACTGTTTATTGCAGATACCAGATCCTAATTAAAATGCGCTAACAAAAGCCAAGATACAAAGAACAAAGATATAACGAAGCCTCATCTTTTAAAAATACTTGTGATTAATCCCAGAGGACACTGTGTCATGCGTCATTATTATAAAATTCAAGAAAGTTAACTACATCTTTGGAAAGGATATAGTGCCAAACACTGTATCCAATCCATAGAAAAATAATCATATTATGGTCATGTTTTCTAAAGAATAATCTTTTCAGATCCTGTAATGGCATCCAGCTACAGTCCCTCTTGTTTATGGTTCCTTGCACTTCTCAGTGAAAACTTCTTGAATAGGTTTTTAAACATCTTGAAATTCTTCTTCCTCTTACTGACATTTGCCTGTAAATAGATCCCCGTCATTATTAAAAAGGGGTGATTTAAATTTGATCTCAGAAGACATTCTTAAACAAGAAATTAACTTATTATGCTTGTTATTTTAACTGTGTGGAAACATGTTACTGCTTGATTTTAATTCTGTTCAAGCAAAGATCAGGCTTTTAGAGATCACATTTTGTATTCACTTCAGGTGAATTAAACTTCTGGTCCAGTAACTGATGCCTACAGCGAGGTAGAATTGCTGGAGTCCTGTTATGCTTTGGATCTGGAGATTAGAGCATTCATGCAAAGTAATTCTGTTTTTCCTGTACACTGTGGTACCGAAGCATAGAAACCGGGAACATGCATGGCTTAGGTATATCAGCAAACACAAACTGATCAATCTGTTCACAAACTGTGAATTCACTGATCAGAAATTTAAGTGCATGTCAGCCATGCAATGGTTTGCAGTGGTGTCATAGTATCTGAACAACCTTTTATTGAATAAATGGCACCATCCTCTCTCCTAGGTACCCCTGTTACTCCTTCCCATGTAAATAAAGTACTAAGTATTTGGGAAAGAGATTTGTCCTCTAAATATGTCAGGCAATGAATGCCCGTAAGAGATTATGAACTCAGCACATGCTGGAGGTTCCTCTTCTTCTGGTGGAAAGCAGAGGGTAACGCTGGTGGTAAAAGATACTTCCCTGTGTTTAGGAATGGGATTTTGCACCTCTGCCTTGTATTTCCCTGAAACAGAGCAGAGGGAAACAGGCAGAAGTCAACAATGGAAAATAAATTTTGTAAGAAAGACTTGATTCATTACAGGTGAATCAGAGACCAACACAAGAATGCTCTGTGGAACTTGATTTGTTCTCGGTTAGGCTGGTTGCATAGTCACTGCCTAAAAGCTTTTGTGTGATTCTCTTTTTCTTCAGAAAATTCAAACGTTACTGGGACTTCATTTTGCTGCTCAGGATAAGCAGATCATGCTGGAAAGTCTATTGGATCTTCTCTGTATCTGCATGTTTCAGTTTTCTCAGATTTTATTCTTCCTACTTTTCATTCCAGGACTTAAGGAAAAAAATTTTCACCATGCTGTTTTCAAAATATCTCGGGCACTATTGTTCTTTTCCCATCTGTATATCAAATTCTTCTGGTACATGGGATTGTTCCTTTCATACAGCAGCTGGGATCAATTAACACAAAGTTATTTTGAAATCCTGACAAAGTTGTACCACAAATTCTGCTTGGTTTGTGTTTAGATTGTTTAATAAATTAAAAAGTGCTCAACCTTCTGAAAACAGGAAGTAGGAAACCTAACTAGGCACATCTTTCCTTCTCATTTTGCTTTGTTTTAGTAAGTAGCTAGTATCCCATTATTTTATTACATAAAGTATGTATTTGAGAAAATTTGATTTGTATTTCTGTTGTTCCCATAACCTCAAACAACTGCAAACCCTTTCAGGTGTTGCATGGAGAGGGCCACTCTGAAAGATTAACATTGTCCCATCTCTTCAGATTCCCTCCAGGGACCACAAAGAAGACAGGTTCTCTGGGGCCAGGAAACTGCTGAATTAATTCTCTAGGGAAGTGGTTTTCTATCCACTAACTGTAAAGGCAGTTTAGGAAAATTTGACTCACTAGTTAAAATTAATCCTTGAGAATACTTCTCTCAGTTGTATTAGGATAAGCGGAATTTTATTTGTTCTTCAGTTAACAAGCTTGTAAAATCTTCAGAACTACTTTTAAATGAAACATAATATTTTCTAATGTAAAAATGCATTTGTGCAACAGGGACTGTGTATGAGAGATATTTGCTAGGATTGGCAAACTAGCAGTAAGCTCCTCAATTGAAATTCTGGAAAGGTTGAGAAGATATTTAGGAAAATAAAGATTTTTCAGCTTTACTTTGACAGTACTGAAACAGCCTTGAGATCCAGTTGGTCACTCATCAGCCAGGGCAGTTCCAGACAACCTGTGTCTGAGAAAGGTTCAAGTGGTGCTCTTTTATTTGAACTACTCTCCCTCTAACATAGGTTCCTGCAAACTCCTTTCATCATTAGTGTATCTCAAAGGCATAGATCAGCAGCCTGAGCCTATCCTTGGCCTCACAGTAGGCATTTCCCCTTTTAGTGCAGTGTAATTTGTCAAACAAACTATATGTGGTGTCTTCCTGTAATGGGGTTATGTAATATGTTCTTTTCCTATCTCAGACATATTCTTTTCTTTGGTGTTTGTTGTCGAAAGGAGAGCAGGTAACCTGAAATAAAGCAAAGGTTTTAATTCTTTATTGTTCACCAGGTGCAACTGAATGTACATTATGAAAAAAAAAAGAGATTAATTTTTTCTCTGTTCAAAAAAGCCTCAGATGTGATTATTTTTTCTCCTTTTTGTTTCTATCTGAAAACTTCTCCAACAAAAGGAGATATGGAACATGTATAGTTTTTTTTTTTCATTGATGGAAAACATTGGGTAAAAATGGAGTGAGGGCATTTAAATTCCAGGATAGATGTAAAGAGTTCATACCTCCTCCTTCTCACTCTCTTCCCACTTCCCATTTACAGGTACACTTTGGACCTGCAGAATCAACACCTTTATTTTTTGCTGCTGAGCATTGCCTTCTTTCTGAACTTGGTGGCTACTCACCAGAAGTGTGGACATAAAAGGGAGGCTGCTATTTGACACAGTATGTAACTATGCCACCGTAACAGAGCTGTATTGTTGTATTTGAAATGCAGGCTCGCATTCCATCAGTCGCTTTTGTCATGTGAAAAACCGTACTGTGCTCTGCTAATGGCTCTGGAAAACAACTGCTGTTTGGCAAAAAGGGTAAGTACAATGGATTCTACTCTTGTGGTATAAAACACTGAGCGGCAAATTGCATCAGAAGAAGTCAGCACCTTGTAAGAGTGTAAAACCCTGGAAAGAGCTTGGCATTCAAGTGTCGTTGAATAGTCTGTTGATGGGAACAGACTTACAGTTTAATTTAGACCTGATAAAATCTTACAAGGTCTGTGGTTTTGTCTTGTCTTGTATGTGCCCTTTTTGATCTTGCTAATAAAAATAAGAAAAGAAAACTGTAAAGAAAAAAGTACCTTACAAAAGTACGTGCTTGGACTGACTCAGGCACAATTAAGCGAGAACACGCCAGTCTTAACCTGCTGAGCTGTGTGTGGGTGTAACAGCATGAACAGAATTTGACACTCTCTACTGCCCGATACCACTGAAATATCTATGCAGAGTGATAAGCAGATAACAGATTGTCAGCCTTTTAGCTGAATTTCCTATTTTTGTTGGTATAAATCAGACTCTTGCTTTTTTCCCCCCTCTTGTTCTTCACCCTTTCCTTCTCCTTTGAGATATCCTGAATCCTTGCTGGAACCCTGCCAAATCCTTCGCCGCCTGTGTCATTCATCTCTTTACATCCTTTCATTTTTTTGTCTTTGTCTCATGCCATCCTTCTCACCAGAGATTCAACTTCTACTCTGCATGCAGGCATCACTGAGGGCATACGTCCCTTCTTTCTTTCAGCTTTCCTGGAAGCTCAACACATTGCCTCTGTGACACTTTGCATCCTATGCTAGTCTGGGAAATGAGACTCCAGATTGAGACCACCCCCATGTCAGGTGCCCAGCTACTGCATAATGCATACTGCGTTCCCTGACGGGATTCTGATGGAGAGATCAGTAGCCTTCAAAAATGCTTAGGAGATGTTACATTTCACAGGGCGTTATTTAAAACATACGGGCCTTACCTTGGGGTCAACCAATAAAGGCACATGATTTCTAATCTATGTAAGTATCTATTCACTTTTTTTGGCGTCCTTGGACAAATTAATACTCTTATGAAGACACAAAAAAAGGTACTGAAGAGGACTAAATTGTCCTCTTGTACACACGTAGAGTAGCCCTGGAAGCTGGCTAAGTTGAGAATTGTACGTATATGTTCTAGAACAGAATTTAGCCTGCCCAGTACTGGGATGGCGACTTGCAATTTTGAACAGTTTGGAGAGCAATAAAATTTGAAAACTATGCTAAGGGTCATTTCCAAGAAGGGAAAAATAAGAAGGAATATTACTTCCTTAATGGATAATTTCTCCTTTCTAGTGTAAAATATAGTAAATTACTCCAAACACAAACTAATCATCAAGAAAGCAACAATACTGTTAATGTTTTAAGCATAGTATTCAGTCTGAGTTTACTCTGCCTTATGGAAATATCAAAATAATTTTGATTATGCACAGAGGTTTAATATAGCTATTAGAACAACAGCTAATCTATTGGCATTACACCACTGGGTTTGTTAAGTTGATTCAGCAGTAGAACTATGACTCTTATTCTTACAGTTGCATTTGTTGAATTTGTTTTTGTTTAAGTTTGAGTAATTGAAGGCTTGTGGGAAGTAAAGTCATTGTTCATCTCCTTATTTCAGTCTATGCTGGGAAAGCCAGTTTTCTCTTGTTAAATTATATTTCTAATGTTCAACAGTGATAGGTGCAGATACTTGCTGTCATGCCTTGCTTTCTTTGAAATACGTCTTAGCTGGCTCTCCAAGCTGTATTATCACCCCCTGATGTTTCAGCAGCAAGATGATTCATTCAGAATGGTCTTACCCCATTTCTGACATCTCAAATCCATGAGCTGAGATAATCTGAGAGGGATCTGAAGCTGATATTCTGCAATGTGGTTAATACAGAGCTTTTATTTAAGTACAGCAATGAGAATGGGGCAGATTTTTTTTTTTTAAATGAGCTTTCTGCTTTGAAGGTGCAATCCCATATCCATGTCCCCACTTCCTTTAGTACTACATTTTCCACACCTGTGTTGCTCATGGTTCCTCAGATGCCATTATAGACTAAGCATAACCCTTCACTGTAGTGGTGAGAAGGGCAAATCTTGACCTGAATATTCTGTTAGAATAAATGACACTTTTCTTGGTTGCCGTGTTAAAAAAAAAAGACATCCTGCCAACACAACCAGAACACAAATATTGTGGCTTGCAGTACTTGGAACTCCAGTTGAAAAACAGTTTTTGAGAATCTGATCACTTGAAACTTTTGGAAACATTTTATCAACTATCATATAAATGTAACCATCTAAAAAATAGGCAGAGACAAAGTAATTGTACAGTATCATACCATAAACCAGTAAGAAACTTTTGCTTCTGAACAGAGGACAAGTCCTTTGCCCAGGTATAATGAAAAACAGAGCAGCTTTACTAAATGATAAAAAGTTAATCTAAGTCCTCCCCAAGTTAATGAATGGCTTTTTATCAGGCTTCTAATGCATCGAAAAAAACCCCTTTGTTGCTCTTTGATTGCTGAAAATGCTTTGCAGATTTTGAAAAAAAGAGAATTGTTGAGTTTTATCATAGTTTTAGGGCTGACCTTAAGCATTAATAATCTTTATTTCAGAACATCTTTGAATGGTAAATAGCTGACTGTGCAATGAAGCCATGTGAATGTTTGGGGATAGAGTGAGAGGATGTGCTTCACTTCTTGTTGTTTAGTTGCTTGATTTTTTTTTCTTAAGATAAGCATTTAAGGCATATGAGATGGCATAGGCATCCTCTTAAGACATTTAAGGAGATATCATCTGAATCCCTTATTTTCTCAGGGTACTGAAGGAGAAAGTATTGATTAGTGTATATTCTGGAATTCACATCCTATTTGTAGAGAGCTAATAAAAAGATAAAAAGGCTGTGGTCCCAGTAGAGTTTTAGCAAAAGTAATGGTAACAATAATGACTTTCCTAGAAATGCTTTCACATGTTTGGAAAATTTTCTGCTCTCTTTTAATAGCTATTAGGCTTGTTACACTGAAGTGTGTAGACTTTAAGGAAATTAGAATGAGAATATGTACACTGTTGCACTATTGTTATACTATTTCTGGGGTTTCTGCTGTCTGTTTAATTCTCTGCCCATACCTGCAATGGTCAGCTGGAGACAGTATGCCAAGTTCAGCCTCTCAAACTGACAAAAAAATGTTGAGAGGAATGGAGCTTTTTGAAGGCAAAAGCCAGTAGCCATGAAATTTGCTGTGTGTAAAGAGCTCTTAAAAGATCTGTCTGCAGAAAAAGCCCCTGAACAGAGCTTAGGCAGATTTTGAACAGATTTTCTGCTGCATGGGAATAAATTTCAAACACACAAGGAAAAATGTTTCTCAATCCTACTCTTCACAGGTCATTTTGTTTTGTTTGTTTCACTGCTGTAACCCAAAGACACTGTTTCCTCCTTCCCGAGATTATTTGAGCAAAATACTTCAGATTTATCATTGAATACATGCTAAGGAAGAAGAGAAAATGTTTTGTGAACAGATAAATTAGTTTGCCATATCTATTACAAAGAATAAGTCTTGCTCTCAGTACCTGTTCTTGCAAGGGCTGGTTACTGAGCTTGCATCAAAAAACCTAGTTCTTCATCTGGCTTGCTATAATGCGTATATATATTTTAAGCCTCAATTAATAATTCAGATTAATTCATAATCAGACTAAATTTTTAGGGAAATATTATAGAAATCAATATCAATAATTAATTATGTCTTTTTGGCTAGAAAGGTAATTTCTCTGAAAATTATTAGGAAAGAAATAATTTACACAAACCTCTATCTTTACAATCTTACACTGACATAGTAATTATTATCACTCAGATTGGCATGAGAATAATCATTAAACAGGTATTTAGTTACAGGCAGCTGTCTTGCAAATCTAATAATCTGTTGGACGACTATCAGGAGCATTGTCCCATTTGATAGAACTGTCCTTCTTTATAATGTGAGAACCAAGAAACATTTTTCATGGTCATAATAAATGTAGGTGTGTGTATATTCATATACACATATACATATACAAACACATATATGTACACACACATTTGTGCTCTTTAATTAGTCTTTGTTTGGCAGGAAACAAGACAGATGCAAAAACAGAATCACAGAATCACAGGGTTACATAATGGTTGAGGTTGGCAGGAACCTTTGGACATCACCTGGTCCAATGTCCCTACTCAAGCAGGGCCTGCTAGAGCAGGCTGCCCAGGACTGTGTCCAGATGGCTTTTGCATATCTCCAAGGATGAAGATTTCACAAAATCTCTGGGCAACCTGTGTCAGTGCTTGGTCAGGCACTGAAAAAGTGTTTCCTGATGCCCTGTGGTTCCGTTTGTGCCCTCACCGGGCACCACTGAAAAGAGCCTGTCTCAATTCTCTTAGCACCCTCCCATCAGGTATTTCTCTTCTTTAGAATGATCAATCTGAGTTCTCTCAGAATTTGCTTGCAGGAGAGATGCTCCAATTTCTTCATAACTTGGTGGCCCTTTACTGGACTCTCTCCAGCTCAGAGAACCACAGAGAGCTCTCAGCTGTGGAGCTCAGAACTGGACACATTACTTGAGGTGTGGCCTCACAAGTGCTGAATAAATGTAAACATCTATTTAGAA
Source organism: Cephalopterus ornatus (assembly GCA_013396775.1). Lineage (NCBI taxonomy): Eukaryota > Metazoa > Chordata > Aves > Passeriformes > Cotingidae > Cephalopterus > Cephalopterus ornatus. Next base: position 92,040 of record VZRE01000643.1, read on the forward strand.
AAGTAGATAGTAGCATGGAATAGAGTAGATTCAAGTTGATTTGAGTCAAGTCAGGTTGAGAAAACCACTAAACAACTGAGTTTGCATTGAGCAGAAACATTTCTTTTATGTCTAGAATGAGGAATTCAAAAAATGGGGTAACATTGGTTTATGTATCTAGTAGCTAACCTTTTATTACGCCAAACAAAACAATAGTTGTTTGTTATAGAGAAGAAAAGTAAATAGCTATTATTATTTTTTTCCAGGACATTCAGTGCTGACAAGTGCAAAGGGTTACAGTCCTCTGCCTCCTGCTGGATAGCTTTTTCATTGGCATCTGAGAACCGTCTCCAGTTTGAAGGAATTTAAAGGCTTGCATAGATAATCTTTTCTATAGTACATTTATGGTGACAGATTGAGAGGTCCCTGTTGCTCTGCTGTTACTCCTAGTAATTCAGAATACTAAAGACCTCTGCAACTTCTTTCTTCAGTTGTCTCTTTTCTGAAGAGTCCTTATCTACTTAGCATACTTCCCATGGAAGTCATTGCAAACCTGCAATTATTGTTGTTTCCCTTTTTTTTAACATTGTTTGATTCTTCTGGGAATAGTAGGGAGCCAGAATAGTACAGAATAATTAAGATGTGACACACTCTTAGATTTATAATGCGATACAGTATATGTCCTAATATTCAGTTTATTTTTCACTACTAATGACGATTGAAAATATGTTCTTATGAACCTATTAGAATCCCAAGATCTTGTTCATCAATAGCAATAAGGGCTTTATATATATAAAATTCCACATTTCCCCCACATTTCTATAGCCCTTTGTTGAATTTCATCTGCCATTTCAATACCCAGTTCTTGATTCTTGCAGTGCTGCAGTCAGTTCTCTGACTGGCTTAGTATTATCATCATACACTGTCACCTTACTTCTCCCTTCCTCTTCCATATCCTTTAGGAATATGTAGCTCTGTAATGCTCTATTGGCAGTGGCCCTCTGCGTTAGAAGTACATTGTCTATTTCCTTCACCCAGCATTTTGTCCTCCTGAGTTATTCTTTTATCCCTGAGAGGATCTTTTACTTAAGAGCCTTTCTCAAGGGACCTTGATTTTAAAAAATTAAACAGAATAATAAGTTCAGAGACTACCTCCTAGCATGAAATTGGATTTCAAGTGAGAGTTTAAGCACTCATCATTCAAAAACTCTTAACTTCCTCAAATCAGCTATTTTATAAGGTTAATGCAACATTAACATCAATGCAATCTTATTTCTTTCAGCCAATCACAAATATTTTGCTCATGTCCATATTTACCCTGGCATTAGCTAAGTAAAACTTATCTTATGATGTGGTCAAATGTTCTTGTGCTTTAACACGCATCCAGTTCATTTTCTGGGCAAATAAGGAAAGCAATAAAATAAGTTTCAAAGAGAAAGGAAACTGCTATAAACTTACTTCTTTGAGTTTTTTGTCCTGTTTCATTTTACAGTTTATGTTAGTTAATTGACATAGGACTGGAGCAGAGTTACATCTTTGTCAAACAAAACCATACCATGTACTACTTTTGTGTTTGGAGGCCTTGGTGTTGATGGTTCAGCCGAGGCTCAACAGGGGCTGGGGACGAGTCCTGCCCTTCATGCGGCATCAGCAGAGCTGTCTGTCTGTGTACTTCTGATACCATGAGTGAGTACATGGCCATCTTCTGCACACTGTCTTTAGGGAAGTACAACTCCACTACCTCTCACAGAGGCTTCGGAGGATGGCATCCTCCTGCCTCCCATAATTGCATCTGTAATCCTGTAACACAACTTTATCAAATGCTTTACTATTTTTTGGGGGGCTTCTGAAATAGAAGGTTCAGTTATGGCCCTCTTTTCAAATAACTGACAAAATAAAGTGAGAAAAGGATGGGAAAGACTGCAAAGATGGTACACCAGGGATAGATAACTGAGAGAAGACCAAAAAAAATCTAGAACAAAGTAAGGAAATTCAGAGGGAAGGGTGTGAAAGTGGATGCAGGCACTACAAGACAAATAACATGAATAATTCTGCTGGGGCATGTTTTTGTATCTCTGCTTATTTTTGCACCATGCCTAATGTGCTGTTGTTCAGGGGAAAATATAATGTTACGTGAAGTGGGATCACTGGGTGATGTAGTTTGTTCAAATCTGAAGCTTTTAAAGTTACACGTAAAATATTTTCTGGAAGTTTCATTTTTACCCACTTACACAGATTATTCCTGTTATTCACAGAATCACAGAATATGCCAAGTTGGAGGAGACCTGCAGGGATCATTGAGTCCAACTCTTGGCCCTGCACAGGACCATCCCCAAGAGTCACACCATGTTCCTGAGAGTATCATCCAAACGCTTCTTGAACTGTGTTGGCTTGGTGCTGTGACTGCTTCCCTGGGGAGCCTGTTCCAGTGCCCAGCCACCCTCAGGGTGAAGACCCTTTTTCTAATATCCAACCTAAACCTCCCCTGACACAGCTTCAGACCATTCCCTCGGGCTCTGTCACTGGTCACCACAGAGAAGAGATCAGTGCTTGCCCCTCCTCTTCCCCTCAGGAGGAACTTGTAGACTGCTTTGAAGTCTCCTCTCAGTCTCCTCTTCTCCAGGCTGAACAGACGGAGTGCCCTCAGCTGCTCCTCATACAGCTCCCCTCAAGGCTCTTCAGCATCTTCGTTGCCCTCCTCCGGACAGTCTATTAATAGCTTAATATCTGTCTTATATTATGTCACCCAAAACTGGACACAATATTTGAAGTGAGACCACACCCATGCAGAGCAGAGCAGGACAACCACCTCCCTGGACTGGGTTGGTGATGCTGTGCCTGATGCACTTACTGCTTACCGGGATGCTAAAAAAGATTGAAGAAAACTTATAAATGCTGCCAATTTAGGTACATCACATAGAAATAACTAACAGAATAGCAAATATCTAGCAATTAAAAATTGGAAACTTTCTATGGTTACCTTATGGGAATTTATTTTACACCCTGAAGAGATTGTCAGGGTTTGTGTTATTATATTTTTAAGCAAAGGTCTTGTATATCACCCCTTCCTCATTTTTAATGTCAGTTGTGTATACTGCATAGCAATTTTCAGTTATTTATTCAGCTTTAGCCACAGCATAAACATCTTTACCATCAATGTACAGTAATTGCAGTGGGGTGAGTACAGTTTTGCTAAAATGTTCTTAAATGGAGAGATGTTGGCAGTGTTTTATAAAAAAAAGAAACTGTGCTGTATTCACTGCAGCTTCTTATTGTTGAAGTCTCACCTTTTAACATTTTCTGATTGTTTGTGTTTATTTTTAGCATTTTCTTTCAGGATGCTTAAAATCATAGCTTTGGTTTTATCTTGCACCTTTGGATTCTGTCCTGCTCTTGGATACATGGAGCATTTTCGATACTTGAGACCGAAAGATCAGCAAATTTCAGTCTTCCTTTCAGGACAGCTTCTGTGACTTTAAGATTAATTTTATGGTTGAAACTTTTCTGATGGTTACATCCTTGTGAAAAAAGACCATTTAGCTTGCTCTTTGTCCTACATATTACTGCTATCAAGCTATTGTAAAATGCCACTAGGTTGGTCAGGCAGGACTTGCCCTTTTTGAAGCCATGATGGCTGTCCCAAATCACCTCCCTGTCTTTCATGTGCCTTAGCAGACCTTCTAGGAGGATCTGTTTCATGATCTTCCCTGGCACAGAGCTGAAGCTGACAGGTCGCTAGTTCCCGAGGTCCTCCATTCAACCCCTTTGGAAAGATGGGTACAATGTTTCCCTTTTTCCAGTCACCTGGGACTTCACCTGACTGCTGTGACTTTTCAAATATCAAGGAGAGCGGCTTGGCAACTACATCAGCCAATTCCTTCAGGACTCTGTGATGCATCGCATTGGGTCCCATTGACTAATGTACATTCAGGTTCCTCAGGTGATCATGAACCTGATCTTTACTTCCAGTGGAAAGGACTTTGCTCCCTCAGTCACCATCTAGTCAAGAGATGTGGGAAGAGAGGTTGCCATTGAAGATGGAAGCCTGTTACTAAATGGAAGGAGGACCATGGTAACAGGGGACACAGAGAAGGCAGGGTTACTGAATGTGCTCTTTGCGTCAGTCTTCACTGACAAGACCAGCCATCAGGAATCTCTGACCCAAGAGACCAGGGTAAAGCAGTGTTGGAAGGTGGGCCTTCCCTTGGTCTAGGAGTATTGTGTTAGAGAACATCTAGGTAAACTTGACATCCGCAAGTCCATAGGCCCTGATAGGATGTATCCATGAGTTCTGAGAGAGCTGGTGGACACCATAGCCAAGAAGCTCATGATCATCTTCAAAAGGTCATGAAAATGAAGAGAGACGTCTGAGGACTGGAAGAAAGCAAATGTCACCCTCATCTTCTAAAAGGTCAAGAAGGAGGACTCAGACAACTACTGGCCAGTCTGCCTCATCTCAATCCCTGGAAAGGTGATGGAGCACTTTGTTCTGACCTCATTCTCTTTGTTATCCACATGGATGACAAGGCAGTGACCAGGAGTAGTCAGCATGCATCATTACAGGTAAATCATGCTTCACCAAGAATGCCCAATTGCCTTCTACAATGGATGAGAGGAGAGCAGGGGGTATTATTTACCTCGACTTCAGCAAGGCTTTTGACACTGTCTCTCACAACACCCTCACAGGCAAACTCAGGAAGTGTGGTCTGGATGAGCAGACAGAGAAGTGTATTGAGAACAGGCTGAATGGCAGATCCCAGTGGGTTGTAATCAGTGGCACAGGGTCTAGCTGGAGGCCTGTCACTAATGGTGTTCTCCAAGGTTCAATACTGGGCCCAGTATTGTTTAACTTTCTCACCAATGACCTGGATGAAGGGGTAGATGCCTCCTCAGCAAGTTCACTGCTAACACAAAGCTGGGAGGAGTGGCCAATACCCCAGAGTGCTGTGCAGCCCTTCAGAATGACCTTGAAAGGCTGGAGAAATGGGCAGAGAGGGACCATCTGAAATTCAACAATGGCAAATGCAGGGTCCTGCACCAGCACAGGCTGGGGACTGATCTGCTGGAAAGCAGCTCTGTGGAGAAGGACCTGGGGGTCCTGGTGTACAACAAGTTCTCCATGAGCCGGCAGTGTGCCCTTGTGGGCAAGAAGGACAATGATGTCCTGGGATGCATTAGGAAAAGCGTTGTCAGCAAAGCTGCCCCTCTACTCAGCCCTATTCAGGCTACGTCTGAAGTACTGTGTTCAGTTCTGGGCTCCTCAGCACAAGAGACAGGGAGCTTCTGGAATGGGTCCAGCAAAGGGTGACAAAGATAATTAGGGGACTGGAGCATCTCTCTTATGATAAAAGGGTGAGAAAGTTGTGCCTGTTCAATCTTGAGAAGTGATGACTGAGAGGGAGGCTCATCAATGTATAAAAATGTCTCTGAAAGGGAGGGTGTCAAGAGGATGGACCCAGGCTCTGCTCAGTGGTGCCAAGTAATAGGACAAGAGGCAATGGGCAGAAACTGATGTACAGGAAGTTCTACCCAAATATGAATGGGGAATAACTTCTCTACTGTGCCAGTGACTGAGCATTGGAACAGGTTGCCCAAAAGGGTTTTGGAGCCTCCCTCATCAGAGATATTCAAGAATTGTCTGGACACAATCCTGTACTATGTGCTCTAGGATGACTCTGCTTGAGCAGGGAAGTTGGACCAGATGACCCGCTGTGGTCCCTTCCAACCATACCCATTCTGTGATTCTGTGAAAATTGTTGTTGAGTACATCAGCCTTCTCCTCATCCACTGTTACCAGTTTTCCAGAGCTGTTTATCCACATGGGCACACATTTTTTTACCTTCCTTTTCTGGTTAACATACATGTAGAAGCCCTTTTTGTTATTCTTTGCCAAGGCCAGTTCCAGCTTTGCCTTGGCCTTCCTCACCCCATCCCTACACAACCAAACTTCATCTCTATACTCTTCCCAGGTTACCTGTCCGTGTTTCCACCACATGTGCATTTGCTTCTTTTTCTATAGTTTGACCAGCAGTTTCCTACTCAGCCATGCCGATCTCGGCTTCCCTGCCCTGCTGTGTCCCAGTCCTTCTTACAGTTCTAGTCACCTGCTTCAACAATCCAAGTTTCCCCACCCCTTTTCTGACTCTATCCTGCCTTGGCTTCTCTTTGCCTTTCTGTATCTATTGCTATCTTTTTTCCCATCATCTTTTTAAGTAACTCTCTTTGCACAAGTATTATACTGCCAGTGCTGGCTCTTCCTCCACAAGGTCTTTTCTGCCTCTTCTTATCCCTAACAGTTGACCCAGATCATTGTCTGGTTTTTGCCCCCTTCCCATCTCTCCTTCCTACTATTTCCCCACTGTATTCCATTCTCTTCCACTTCATTTTATTTCCTGTTCATAGGCTCCTTGATGATCTATTTAAAGTATAAAATATTAGTATTGCAATAATGTGAAATTTGAGCTTTTGAAAATGTACCTAAAAGTATTTTTTTAGATTATATTTCCTATTATTTCTGTGTGTCTCTGAGTTTGTAGCCTTTGCAGTATATTTTGTATGTGGGCTAGAGCTTTTCTTCACGTACTGAGTGCTAGAAGTGTGCACGCTGAGAAAATGGAAACAGATGTTCTCATACAATATCTTGGTTCCAGCAGCTGAGGTTTCAGAAAGGCTATCAAATGTTTCTAACTCTCACAGTAAATTATGTAACTTGGCACTAATATGCTGATAGTACACTATCAGTAGTGCAGATCAAACAATTCTGAATTACTCTCACTCTTTAAGGCAGACGTACTGAGGTGTGGGTTCTTTTGCATCGTGCATTTAGGTACTGAAAACAGAACAGCATGGTTGTGATGTCTGTATTAAATAATGAGGCAGAACATAGTCCTCTAGAGCAATAGGTTTCCCACTGTGTTGAGTCACTAAGCAAGCTGTCATCCTTGCTGATGTACTCTTATTTTTAGAAATCCTTCAATGAAAGTCAAGCTGAGGCCTACGATGCCATATTTTACATTGCTTAAGTTGTTGTGATGCCAGGTTTCATTATTATTGATGTTAAACACTTAAAGAATATTTCTGGGTTATGCAAAAGGTCTTCATGCGTTTCAATGATTTATGAAGCAAATAGGCTTGCTAGATGTCTGTGAAGTGCCACTGATGGATTCAGTGAATGCAGCAGTAAGCACCCATTACAGCACCTAGAACACAGTTTCTAACTGGTTTTTGTTCCATTAACAAGTTGTGAAAGAGACTCGATGATGCTTTTAGCTGAGAAATATTTTAGAATGTAATTTTTTTTTAAAGAATAATTCTATCTGAAAAAGCATGGAAAATGACGAACAGCTTCAGGAAGAAAGAAAATGTATTGTGTCACCATTCTGTGAATCCTGACTATATCATACAGCATCTTAGGATAGTAATATGATGTCTCCAGATAAATTGTCGGAGTCTGCTACCCATACACTCCCTAAGGAGGCTTTTGTTTCTATCAGGCTAACTTCAAATGCAGAGAGACTTTTTTACTGTTATTCCCTGACCCACACTTTTTCCCTGCCCCTAGATTACAGCATTTATCTTAATTATCTTTAGTGATCTAAAAGTGAGATGTCTAAGTTTCATCTAGAGTTGATGGATAGAGAAATGCATTTCCAAAGGGGATTAGTTCCAAGCAAGTTAGTGATAGCCAAGAGAAAATTTTTCATTGTCATTTTCATGTTTAAAGCTATGAAAGGGAAGAGATACTACAAGATCCTAACCAGGCTGAATGCTGCTTTTCTTGCCATTTTGGTGTTTGTTAGGATGGTTAAAAGTAGGTTACTTCTTACATTGTATTTCACTCAAATGCAGATACTTTCTAGTTAAAATAGTTATAAGAGCTTCAGCATCCACAGAATCTTCAGAAAGTTGAAACATTTGATTGATGAAGCAAGACAAGAGGCAAAGCAATCCCCTCCCACTCAATCTTGCCATAAAACTTTCCAAACCTACAAACAAAAATCCAACTATATAAATAAAACAGTAGCCACAAAATCTTTTTTTCCCAGCACAGTTATCAGAAGGTCATAGTTTTGTCAGACCTGACTGTGTCCAACTTCTAATTGAATACCAAGGTATGTATTATATACTGTACATCACTATATCTATATCTATATCCAGATATATCTAGATATAGATAAATAAGTATCACCCATTATAAAAATATGTATACAGTTTTTTCTACATATTAAGGAGGGGCAAGAAGATGTTTAAATGTGGAAGAAACCACTGCTTAAATTTCTTTGAGCAAACTTGTATACCTAATTTGGCATACTTGAAAACTGGGAATATGTAAAATCATAGTTATTTAGTAAGGCAAATTCAAATTAACTGTGCCCTCAAATTTGGAACTTTCTTGTGTAAAAGATGCAGAAAAGCCCATAGTTAAAGAGAAATGATCTTCAGATAGTGACTGCCAAGTAAGATGTGAATCCAAATACTTTGAATTTTGTTATACTCACGTGTCATACTTTATAGAATATAAACTTGCTTAACAGTGAACTGTTATACTTTATGTTAGAGTATTTAAAAAACATGGAAGATAATAAGATCTTTTGTTTTCAACAAAATAAAAGGTCCTGAGGCCTTCTGATTGTCATCCTATTTCCCAGAACAATTAAGAGGAAAACATGCTCTCTCAGATCAATCCTAAAGTGTGTGTATTTTCTTCCTCCTGTGGAGTTATAATATATGCCAGAGTTAAACTTGGAGCAAACCCCGTACTGGTGTTTAGAAGAATACAGGGTGTGATAAAGTACTGAATAAGTGCCGTACATTTTCTGAGTATTGAATCCTAAATTAAAGTAGGATGAGAAATGCTTTTTCAATCCTATAAAGCTTCTTGAGACATAATTTCCCCATTGCTTGGCTATCAGATGAGGCCAAAATCATACAATTTTAAGAGATGATAATCAGAAAAGTTAATAACCTGATTATTAAGGTGTTGAGCTAAAGGGCAGTGCAATTCATAGGTAGAAGTCAGTTGTTTAATTAATGCAGTAGCAAGCTGAAGCAGAAGGTCTCCTACCAGAGGTTGCTTGCTCTTTGGCAACAGTTTTTTCCATTGCTTTAGAATTTTTCACATTTTGTGAAAGGGGCAGAACTAGAAAAGAAAGCAGAAGAAATGTCTTTAGGTCTGCTTTTGAACTGAATGCTGTTCATATAAAGGTGCATTGCAAGAGTGAAAACAAGAGAAGAATTATTGCAGGGCTGAGGGCTGGACTCGATGATCCTTTGGGGTCCCTTCCAACTCAGCATATTCTGTGATTCTGTGTGATTCTGTGAATGGCAGCTATTCAGATGTCAAAAAAGAAAATTCAAAAATTTTTAAATCAGTATATTGACAACAAGAATTTAAAGACTGTATTTTCATAAATAACAATCAAAACCATTTTAAACTTAATATTCTTTATAGGTGGCAATGGTGATGCATGTAACTGTGACTAATGCTAGACAAAACTCTTTCCACCCATGAATTGATTGATACAAGGGGGTAGAATAATGCTGTCCAGATTTCCATGAAAACTTAGGAGGTCATGAAAAAAAATCCCAAAGCCAATCAAGTAGTGAAAAAATTCAGTTGTAAACCTGATATTTCTGAACCCTGCTCTGGGTTTCTTTATCAAGTTCTTGTTTGTGCATACAGTTCAGTCATGTTAGGTCTTACAAACTGCAAGTTATCTCTAAATTTGGTCAATGACTAATCCCAGTACTTTAAAACACCGTTAGATGTGATGAGATACACAAAGTCCTAGCCATGAAGCAGTCTCATTCTCCTTTCTCGTTTCAGTACATGTAGTTGTGCATATATATATATATATATATGCATATTTATGCACAATAGTGGATCCTTGTTTGTAATTCCTGCCTTAGAAATGCTTTCATAACTCCTGATAATTTTGTCCTTTTTAATTTCATGTATAAAAATTCACAAGAAGTTCAGGTGATCACCTGTCTCTCCCTCCCTTTCTCTCTTGAAAGCTTGCCAAAATCCAACCACCGCCTAGGCTATTAGTGCATTATTCTGTATTTCTCTACCCCCATACCAATTTTAAAATCCTTTTCATTTGCACCTTTTATAACTAATGGATGATACTTTGGGAAAAATTACAGTGACATTTGCAAAATGATGCTACTTTAAAAGACGATGTTATTCGTCAATTGAACTTAGTGCAAAAATAAGCAATATATTTACGGGGAAAAAAAAAGAAGGCTAATGTATGCTCAGCTTAACTTCATCAGAGGCACAAGATGACATAAGGTGATGCTTTTTATTCCTTTCAGAGTGGTAGAACTTTTACCAGGTTTCAACCTGGACTCAGGCTGCTGGTGCTGAAAGCTCATTTATCAAGCTATCATGACTGAGAAAAACACTTGGCAGTTCATTGACTTGAGTGGGTTGTTACATCCTGATGACTTTAATGAAACTTGGTCACCTGTTTACAGCTTCTGCATGAAACCTTTTCTGAACTGGGATCTTAAGATTGCATTGAGAGGCTCTCTGTATTTAGTGAATCCAAATGAGACATACCAGTAGGAAAGTAATTGAGTCTTTCAGTAGAAGTTTGCTGTTGCCTTTAATTTGTACCTTTTCCCTCCTGTCATTCACTGGTACAAAAAAATGTATTTGTGGTGGACAGACATTTAAAGGTACACGTTTGGCAATTCTGACTTTAAATAGCTGTGAAGAGACATTTGCAAATTGTGATTAAACCAATAAAGAGAAAATGACTGAACTTCGATCAAAGTTTCTTCAAAAGCTACTAAAATGTGGAAACGTTCTTCTGTGTTGCATTGTATTTCTCCCTCACCAGATCTGTCACTGAATTCGAAGGAAACCTGCAATGCAGATGGAGTTGGTATGGGCAAAGTCACTGCATAGTAGCATGAAGGGAGAGAAAGGAGCTCCATATTCTGCAAAGGTGTCTTGTAGTGCAGGACCTTGCACCATTCACAGTGCAAGACAGTGGCAGTTCAGAAATTAGTTTTCTAAACCTTTCACCAACCATTCTAATATATCTGGGTTTTCAAGTGGTTTTTAAGGCATTGAACATGAAGATGGCAAACTTTTTAAAAATTTAAAGCTGACTTTCCTCAATGGTCTGTGATAAGGTAAATGTGCAGATTTCTGCCATTCCTATAAAAAAGACCAATAGAAAATGTTTTGTTTAAATTCAGAAGCAGCAGCAGAAAGATTTGGGCATTGAAAGATTAGGTAATGAATAAGAGAAATAGATGCAGATGAGATATGACTTCCTATGCGTGGTGTATTTCAGGGAATCATTAATTCACCTGAACATGACCATGAGTTATGTTCACAGTATTGCACTAGAATGTCTCAAAAAGGGTATTTAGATATACTTGTGAAGTTAAATATGGTAAGACCGTAAAATATTGATTATTTAGCAAACATAATGCAATACACTATCCAGACCTTATTTTCCGTAAGGAAGAGAATGCAGTAATTAATCTTTCTGTGGCTCAGCTTTATTTCTGTTTATGTATTTTTAGGGCAGGAACATAAAAATATTTTCATTTAGGGATAATTCATAGCCATAACTGAATTATGAATGCTTAGTTTGTACAAATGCCTTTTATCAGCACGTTTAAAAGAGGTCATGTTTTCCTCTTTCTTTTTGACAATGAAGAACAGAGACTGGTAGTAAAGCAGCACTTGGATTATGAAATCTAGTGACTAATTTTAGAATTCTGACCTTCTGAATTGCACTTACTTTTCACCAATGCTTATGTCATTAGGAATTAATTAGGTAGTCAATGAGGTGAATCTTCAAATCAAAGCTTGCACTCTGGATTTTTTAATATTTTCTTTTACTTATAGAATTAAAGAGGCAGTTAATGGTTATATTGTTAGCTTGCTGAGGGTTTGTTGCCATAAAAAGTAGTTTTCTTACTGCAATCTCTTCCATAGTTTATATACTTCCAGGAAGAAATATTCTATTAAGTCAAAAATTACTGTACCAGACCTGAACATAATCCCATTATCTTGCTCTGCAAATGCAAAAGGACAACATGTGTAGTACAGCACCAACAGAGTTGAACTGAATTCCACACACATATATTTCAGATAGTCTAGGGAGGAGTGGTCCAGAGAATTGGCATACCTAGGAATGAAAGTATGTACCAAATGTGGGATTATTTTACTATTGAAGCACTCACATTTAATAGCACAGTGTGTTCCGATATGGAGTGGATACATCTGTGATAATTCACATAATATACAAGTGTGTGGCTAGAAAATGTTGCATTTCTTAGTGCTTGATGTTTTGCGTAGAATTTCACATGTATTGAACTTATTTATTTACACAAATCACATTGACTTCAGGGCTGAAGATCCAGAATAATTCGCAGGGTCTCCTTCTGTGTGGAGCAGTTGCTGAACAGACAGGCTCAGACTGCTTTACACACAAGGTGGAAGCAGAGCTAAGCTGTCCAGGTCTATTCCACCCCATCCCAGAGGTCCATACTGATGCCTTAAAGCATCAGGATTTTTCTAATTTTATAGAATTTTAGAAGTAATTGTATAATGAATGTAGATTTTAATGTAGCTGTACTTTCCCACACTTTGTAGCCTAATGTTTACACATTCCCAAACTCTATTACTCCATCCCATATCAATCCCTCTAAATTCCAGTAGCTGTTTAGTCTTCCTCCCTAGGTAGAATTGCAGAAAACACCCTAGAAATTTCCACCAGAAGATACAGACATAGACACAACAACCTTCAAGCCCAGATTTTTTGAAAACTTCCAGGAACTGCACGTGCATCGAGGAAGATGAAGATGAGGAAGAGGGGGTCCCTAACTCCCCCAGACTCAATTCCTGAAGGGGCGTGTCGGGGGGCAGAACGGGGCAGAACCGGGGGGGAGCTGGATGGGGATTGGATGAAAATCATTATAAAAGTTTGTAACACTTGCATTCTGGGCGTGCGTGTAACTGTATTCTTAGAAGCCTGGAGGCTCATTAAAACCTTTACCTTCTTATCTTATCTCCGACACTAAATTGACATAGAGTCTTTTTTCTCCTCGGCCGTTTTTAGGCAACAGTTTGGTGGCCCGTACAGGGAGAAACAGTGACTGCTTCCTGAGACACATCTATCACTATGCATCAGTGTTTCTCAAATACTGGCAAGGGCAGTGTAGTGATACCTTATTTTGAAATACAGAAATAGGAATGGGGGTAGACAGGACCACTAAGAAGTCTGACAATATATAATTCTTGGCAGACATTTGTTTAACCTCTTCCTAAAGTCTTGCAATGGTGGAGGCTCCACCAGTCTCCATAGCTCTTTATTTCAGCCTTTAGCCATTTTTACCATTACAGAGTTTTTCTTAGTATCTTGCTTGAGTCTCCCTTGTTGCATTTTAATCCTTTTACTTTACATCATGTACACCTTATTTTACTGCTGTTTACACTAGCCTTTTATACCTGAAGATTCTTATTATGGCTCGTATCTGCTTATTTTCTTCCATAAATAAATGTTCTCAGTTCTTGCAGTCTCTCTTAATGGAATAAGTTTCCAAATCTTGCATCATTGTTATTGTTGTCTCAAAGAGTCTCGTATCTCCCACATATTTCTTGAAGTATGAACTGCAAAATTGATATCTCACTGTTACCAGTGCTGACTTCTATCTGCACTGTTAACAGGCATCAGTAGAGCAGAAGGACTGCATCAAGGCACTTGTGTTGATACATACAAACCTGTTTCCATTTATACAGGCCAGTATGTTTCTTGACTTTTTCACAATAGCACAGAATTTTTGGCTTGTGTTTGCCTCGTGATGTGCTACAACCTATGAACCCTTTTCTGAAAAGCTGCTATCAGCTGTCTCTTCTCCCTCTTCTAGGTGCAGATCATTATCTTCTTCTATGTCTTTGTCTCAATTTCTTTCATGAAATTTCTCCAGTTTCTAAATTAGTTTTTGAATTCCAGCGCTGTCTTTTAATGTTCTTACTACAGCCGCAAGGTTGGTGTGAGCAGCAGGTCACAAAAGCATTTAAGTTCCAAAACATTACTGGAATTATGAAGACATATTGGGTTCAGAACAGCTCCCTGAGAGACCCCACTCTTCCACTATGGGAATACAGCAGGTTATGATTCTCTTGGGTGAGGTTTCTCGAACAATTTGTAACCACTTTACAGTAATTTTGCAGTGTCTTTGCTGACTTTGCCTATGAGGAAGCCCTATTAAAATTAGTCGAATACTTATTAAAATCAATACACAGAGCACTGACTACTTTTCCCCATCCACATGCACTGTTTTCCTTTCACAGAAGGAAATTAGTCTGACATGATTTATTCTTAATAACTCTATTCTGGCTGTTAGTTATTTCCTTTTTATCTTCCAGATAGTTTGGTTGATTATTAATTCTGAGGTTTTTCTGCAGTTGAATTAACTTACCTGTACTTTCTTGTCTTCTCTTTTCATGGACAGTGTTGTGGGACTACATCATTCTCATATAAGGAGTAAGATATATATGGATGCTGCTATTATGGGTAAGCCATCCAGCCCTGACAGATGTTGGCATTGCTGCCTTCAGCCCCTCAGCAAAGACTCAAGACACTGCAGCTGCATCAGCTGACTTACGTCCCATCAATACATTCCTATGGTATTTAAAGGATCTGTATTTCACAAGGGAGATATTCAGAAATATTACTCTAAAGTTGAAGGGAAAGATCCAGATTTTGGAGGTTTATTTCTTTTAGATCCTGGGCATAGTGGACAGCAGTGTGTTGGAGGGAGTGCAGGACAGGAACCTAACCTCAAGTAGCAGAGAAAAAGCTTTTTAGGCCTCCTTATTCTCCATGTTGTGAAAAAAGTCAGAAGTAAAAAAGAATAAGTATTCTAAGGGAAATAAAATATCAGAATAAAGCATAAAATTAAAAAAAAATTATTTATAGGCAGTTAAAAAATGTAGCTATTTCAATGATACCTTTGCCCCCAAACCACTGAGAGTTAGAAGGGACTTAGGGCAGGTGTACTCCTGCTGTCTTTTGTGAGCAGGTTTGGAAGAAAGGACAAGTAAGAGCAATTTCCTCTCTCCCATGCTCTCATTTCCTTCCTTTCTCTCCCTTCTAGCAGGCAAACACTACTGGCACAGTCGTGGAAGCTTTTAAACTTTTTTGGGCCAGTCATGACCTGTTGTAGATTAGCAGTGGCATATTACACTGACCATTCATGTGTAACCTGAAAGCTGAGAGCTGTTTTGCCATTCCTAGCTGGGATTTCAGAGCTCAACACTGGAAGCTCTCTATTGGCTTATTACACCACTCACCATGTATTGGAACAGTGTAGTTCCTACTCACAAATTCGGCAGGCCATTTGACTAGGGCCCAGATAGGAGGTAGCTTGCCCATTACTGCAAAGATTGTTGTATTTTCTTCAGGGAAAAAATCATCTGTTAGCTTTTTTTTGCCCAGTAGCATCACTCATGTTCCTACTCTTTATTGTAACAACAGGAAACACTTGGGAAAAAAGTAAACTGCAAAGAGCTTGAATCTGTGAACAGCTATGGCTGACAAGCTTCTTCTAGTGTGACAGTTACAGGAATACTCTTCAGGATTACTTGGGATGTCATTGGATGCTTGTAGTAAAAATGTCAGAGAAACAGGTTTCTGTGCATTGGGGACAGTCCTCTATCATACAGTACATTTTATACTACCAAGAAAAGATCAAAGTTTCCAAAGCATGGGGACCTAATTCACCATGGCTTCCAATTCAACCTGACCTACCTAGAGCTGATGCCACTGACAAAAATATGAGCTATGTCACTGCCTAGAAATGCCTTTAAAATTGTGCCTTAGCATGCCTATTGTGATATCAGCAGGTATCTTTAGATAACTTTTTAAATCATTCTTGAGTGTGTCAATATCAATAGGACATCATCTGCCTGAGACATCTGCCCTGTGTGGGCCTGAGGTAAGATATTATGGTATTCCCTATGCGGCCCTGGTGTTAGTTCTTGCTCCAATCTAAAAATTCGCAGAGATGCTGTTCAAATGCTGACCTGTTTCTGTAGTTCTGAGATTTTCCTGAATAGCAATTTAAATGATTTAGGCTTGGGAAGCATACCTAACTCATCCACGTACAGGAAGGCACATGTGGATGCTTTGAAAGAAAGTAATTTTGCATGCATTCCTGTTTCTGTTTTTCTCTTCCTTTGTTGCTTGCTTCCTTATGGCTTGCTGGAAAGCTATTCAGTGAAGACTCACGGACTTTGAAACCCACTGACTGGATTTGAAGAGTATAAAGGGGAAGGATACAACACTGTTAAAAAGTAGGGCAAAAGAATAACACCAATAGTAGTTTGTAAGCAGGAAAGTCAGGAAGGTGCAGCAGGAGCCATGTGCATTCTCTTGTTCCAAGGTGATAATGGAGCCAGTGAAGATAAACATTTGGGTTGAGGAAAGAATATTTCCTCTGATTCCTGCTGCCAGGTGGAAAAAAGAGCAAAACTGTGAGTTATGCTGTCAACACCAGGTCAGCAACAGCCAATGGTGTTATTTAGAGTCTGCAGTTCTGGTTATGTATGTTCATAGAAAAAGAGCAGGAGGAGCAAAAAGAAAAGACAGAGATGACAAGGAGATACCAGAAGTAGGAAGAAGATGACAACAGCTATTTAAGATAGGGATGGTTAACAAGTGCCATGAGGACTGGGAATGTGTGAAGTGGGACATTTAAGTGGAGCATGGGGACTGCAAAGCATTTCATCTGGCCAGTGAAGACTGGTCGGCAGGTCAGCCCACCTGAAGATATTACTCTGTGTGTGTGTTGTGAAGAGAGTGGAGGTGCAGGCTCAGGTTGGGTCTCTCAATGCTTATCAGGTCCCTAGACTATTAATTGCATACAAATGTGGCCTCTGAGAAAATGTGTTGGCCAGTTAATCTCTAAGACATAATTTCACTGTTTTGACATTTAAATTACCAGAAAACATGGTGATCTGGTTCTTCAATTCCAGCAAACACTCATTGACTCCATTTGTATTCACAATGAGTGTATGGAACCAAAGTCAATCCTGGGGCCATTTCATGGACCTCAGGAGTTTTGTCACTTTTTTTTTTTTTTTAAGTAGGAAATATGTGGATAATCTTCTCAACTTAATACCCAACCCCTGATTCTGCATCTACTTCACGTGCAGAGATGACTAACACTGTGGATACTGGACATCAGGTATGTTCTAAGCAATGTGAAGCAAAAATGTAAAGATTGTACAGGGTTTTCTTTTCTTAGTAAGCAAGATTTTTTCAGTAATCATCTAAACAGAGGTGCTATTCATTTCCCATATCTGCAGAAAAGTGTTAACATAGTAATGCTTTGTGATCATGTGTTAGTTATTAGGTTCATAATGAGTATAATACTGTCTTAGTTGTAATGTCCATTAATACAGCAGAAAAATACAGTATGTTAATATGTGTTCCTTCAGGATTAGCTACAGAAAGTGAAAATGCATTTTTTTGCTAATACAGATCTATTAAACCCGTAACATTTGAGCATGGAAAAGGAATAATTTTACCAGGTTTGTTCCATTAATGGCTATTTGTTTAAGAGGGCTTCTTAGTATCATACATTTTCTGACTGAACACTTGGAATTTTTTTTCCTGTGGACACGAGTGTTTCTTTGACAGGTTCTGTTACTGTAAGTCACAGGGTTTTTCACATTATCTTGAGGATTTTCTTACAAATTATACATGCAGAGTGCTTTGAATATGTATTGGAATTTCACACTGAACCCAAACTTGCTGGTATACCTCAATAGTTCAGTACAGGTCATCGTCCAGATTCCCTTTCCCTTTCTAAAACTTACATTGCCACAACAGAGGACAAAATATCACAGCTATTGCTTCTCCTTCACCCTATTTTTCTCTCAACAGCTTGCCCCCAAATCACAAGGAGCTTCATCTCACTCTCTTTTTGTTGGACTAGCTTTTGAAGCAGAAGCTGTTTTGAGCTTTCTCTATCCAACTTGATCCATTTCTGTGCTGCTCTGACTACCTCTTTTAGAGGAGCTGCTTTCTGTTACTGCAGCCCTGGATGGACATTTGAGCTGAAACAGTGCATACTACCATGGAAAAGATATTTTGGTGTAGTATTTTAAAACTGCACTAACTGGAGGAAGAGAGTGCAAGCCCATTCAACTCCCTGCACTTCCCTTGATGCAGCAGAGGAATATTCACAGCACTGAGAGGGCAGAGGAGGAGGTTAAGCTGCCAGAGAAATAAGTCCAGTTCCTGTCTCTTCAGACTCTTAAAGCACCAAGAAAAGAGAAGAGAGCTGAAGTTGATGTCTTTTAGGGGTCATGTATGGTTCCCACTGATGAAGCTGTTTGGGATCTTGTTTTGATCCCTGTCAGTATGAACCGTAGATTCTGTGATGTTTATAGTTATTTGCTCTTGGAAAGTGCATGTGAGAAGTTCATACACTTTGCCATATCCTGTAGTAAGTGTTCATATCAATTCTTTCCGAAAGGTTGATTCCTGCTTATTGCAGCACAGTTCATCAAAACCTTAATGCAGAGGTGAAGGGATGGTAGTCTCTTTTTCATCCAAACAATTGTAAGCCTGCATTTGGCTAGCAGTTATGCTTGTTGGATGAAGCATGACTGTTCAGTATTCAGTTTGTTTGCTATTGCCAGCAAACAATACGCTGGCAAGTGTTTACACTTTCCTTCTCTTGCTTTTCTTTTTGTGCTATACAAAACTAAGCACGGGTAATGGGTGTCCAGAGCATGTATGCTAATTCCTGTATAGACCTAGATGTAAAAGTTTAAAAGGAGAGCAAGTCATTTGAGGTCATGCTGTTATCATGTGTTACGTTCTCTGCACTGGTTAGATTTTGTCTAACATTGTTTAAAGTTACTGAAGAACATTTGCAGCTGACTTCTGCCCTTTACATCTCCCTCTTTTGTTTTCCCATTTAGATTCATCTATCTCACTGGTGACGTTAAAGGGAAATAACCAGGTAGGCATAATTTTCCCACACAGAAAAGTAGTGAGGAGCCTGAGAATGCAATGGGATTTGGCTTCTGAGCACATTCCTTAGTTCCTTTGTAAGCCTCTGTCTATATTAACGTATTGCTGCACTTTGCAGAATAATATACTCACACGGGCTTCATAGTCAGCTTTCCCTCTTCATTCAGAGGACCAACATGTTAGTTTTTCAACAGCTGTAATCAGGAAAATAAGAGCTTTAGAGTTTGCTTCAAACCCTGTATCTCTTAGGCAATCTGCTGCTAGAAAGCTACTCACGGAGTTAGCATGAAACTATTCTAATTCTGTATTAATTGCTGTAATTAGTTTTTTTGCGTCATGATCAGATCAAGGAAGCCTAGAGAGAGAAAAAAAAAAAGAACCCTCTTTATCCACAACTCTCCTAAAATGAGGCTCAGTATTGCCATCAAAGGCAATGCGAGTCAGACCTTCCCAGCTGGCAAAAGCCCTCGTTTTCAGAGATGTCAGGGGCAGTTTTGTTCCAGTTGAGCTGGAGTCATTCTCAGCATGCTGTCCTACATGTAGGCTTTTTGATTAATTTTGTCCCTTCGAGATCTTTTTGGTTTCCCTGGTTTGCTTAGATCTCTCAGTTTTGGAGGTTTTTCTGATCTTTGCTACTTACAGGCAGACTCACAATTTCCTTACAAGATCCCATATATGCACAAGGTACCTGTGAAGAATGACACCCGCTCAGGTTTCTCCTGACCACTTTTGAGTGGGAAACTGATTGTTCACAAAAGCACCTGGTTGCAATCTGGAGGAAGTTCCCAGTCTGAGTCCTAGGCTTATATCATTCCCTGTGATGCAGGATAAGCATTCATTTATAGTGCTCTTTCCCTTTACACAGCTGTTGTTTGCTATTTCCCTGTTATTAAATACTTGCACAAGGAAAGAAATATAAAAATGCTGATTCTTGCCATTAACTATTTTTGATGCAACAACTAAGTCTGCCAACTGCATGAAGTGAATGCATTTTGTTAAGCACATCAAAAATGCATTTATAAGAAAAGGCTCATTGGGTCAGATAAGAAGAATGCAGAGTACAGTGGTAGCAAAGTACCTTGGTTTCCCATCCATAAAATGTGTTTTTCTTTCTTTGGTCCTTTGTGTGCTTGAATTATTTAGACTGTAAACTTTTTATAATGGGAACTGCTTCTTAATCACAACATGTTTGTACAATGGCCACCCATCAGCCAGCCATCAACAGGGAATTCTTTCCCACCCACTCATTTCTCTTTTAGCTCATCCCTTTCTTAGCTGGTATTCTCACCTGAATGTGGCGTCTTCTACATGGCAGCCTTTCTGCATCCTGTTCCTTTCCATTCTTTCTCTCTCCTCCTACATGACCTTCTCCAGATGGTACATCTATAGGAAAAGGAACAGATTTAGAAATGGTTGGTTTTCTTTCAATGGGAATTAAGCTGCATTAGCTCCTCGCCAATGCTTTAATTTGGGAGCAGGCTAATCTGCTAGACCTGGGCAAGAAACCATGTTTCTATTCAACAAGAGCTTTGGAAATGTAAACATTTTCTTGATTTGGATGAAATGTTAACATCTCAGGAATGTTTGCAAAGTCCAAATCCAAGAAGCTGCGAGCTGTGGAGGACAGGCTGGACTTAGACTGTCAAAACCCCCATGCTTTTTAGAGTGCCAGAATTCTTCTGCCTCCTAGATTCACCTTTTTTTTTTTTTTTAACTAAAATGAAACAAATTCAGTTTCTGCCCCCTAGATTGCCTTTTTTGTAAAGTGAAACACATTCATTGGAAACAGCTTGAAGAAGCAAGATGAATTTGACCGAGCATCCAGATTTTGACTGAGCATGTCCAGATCCTCTTATGCTTTTATTTTATTTTTATAATTTTATTTGATTTGATTTTTTTATTTTGTTTTATTTATTATGTTTGTTAGCACTATTCCTATATGTTCAGGACAGTTGAGGTGTGAGATGAAGGAGGGAAATGCAGTGGTGTACTGCTCGCCATTCCATTCACCTTGTCTCATAAATTCTCAGGTTTTCCCTCTGATTTCAGGAAGAAAGGGAAGATTGGGCAGTATGGCTCCATAAAGGTTTAATTTCCCATTATGCTACAGGTTTCCCGGGTGCACAAAAGAGTTAATATTATTGATGGTACAGTTGTCAGAGCAGCAAATGAAGCTTGAAGGGTCCTAGTGTGCTTTTTTCAGCATGTTTGGAAGGAGTGCCATTCTCAAAAGTCTCAAATTTTCCTGTTCTCAAGTAAGTGACCATCTTTCACGGCAGGTGCTACTTCCCTCTGGCCAGTTCCCTCTGGCCCTTCTCACAAGAATGGTATCAATATCTAGTGTTAATTGTTCTTAAATAGATTTTGATTTTTTTCTCTACATGTTATGGACCTCTATGGGAAATTTACTTTAGCGAGAACTATGGGATTGGGTTATTAAATATTAATAAGCAAAAAATTTCAGATCACCCAAATTAGAGAAATACCACTCCCAGCCATGTGACCATCACCACTCTCTTGCTCTGCTTTTTTGGAAGTTGAGGAAGATGATCTTTGCATGTTAATTTGTGATGATACCATCAGTCATTCTTTGAACACTGAATTTTATTACTTAGGTCTCCACATTAGAAGAGATCAGTTTGTCTGTTGGGTTTTCCATACCACAGGATTTGTGATGTAGTAGGAATCCATTAGATACATTTTACCACCTAGTACAATAAATGTAGGAGGTATAGCTCCTAAGAATGTGTTTCACAGCTCACTCATGTATGGAGATGTTATGAAACTCAAACATGTTACTAATTCTAAGAAATTATATAAATAACTTTTCAAGAAGATTGTTTTATGAATACATGTGCTATACTCAGGCTTTTTAAAGAGTAGAAAATCATGTAAATGACAGTTCCAGGAACTGTAGATTTATGACTTTTTTTAACTTTCCGATTATGTTGGCAATGACTAAAAAAAATAAAATTTTGTAATTTTGTGGAGAGAATAATGTACTTTTTTATTAAAATAGAAATGACACACTGCTGCATATCTAACTTGATTTAGTGTTTTTATTAGTTATAGAACTGTTTTAATACCTCACTAACTATTGCTTTCTCCCTTAAGGTTTTCATTGTTCTCATACCCTAGAAACAAATTGATAATTCTGAAAAAAATAAAGTATTTCTTGGTTGTTTGCTAACAGCAAAATAGCAATCAGTCACCACAGGGTTACTACAATGGGCATCATTATATCTGGATCCTTATCAATTTCACTATATGGGTAAGTATTATTGCTGCATACCGGAACTCCTTTGGTGTTATTGCTTAATTTTAATTGTGATTGTAAAATGTGAAAAATGTGGATATTTAAACCACAATTAAACACCTGCTATACTTGTTGTGCATTGGCATTTAAAGATATATTGAGTATTTAAAATCTGCTGAATCAGATATAACATTGAGGAGGGAAATAAAGAATAAAAAAACAGGGATTGGTTTGAAAACAAATGTTTGCTTAAGGAAACAGTTGCCGGGAAATTTAATTTAGCCCAATACGTGATGCAACATCTGAACCTTAAAACATTTTGAAGAGTAAATTTTGACATCGTGCTGTTTCTCATGCAGCTTCAGAGAGGCTGCCAGCCCCTTGCAGCTTCCAAGAATCCCACTGTCCTCTGTGTGTCCCTCTGACATCCTGCAAATGGAAACTCCTGCACTGGAAAACACCTGCCCAGCATTAACAAGATGTAAATGGCAGAAACAGCAGAATGTCAAGTTGCAGAGACACGAAGAAATGAAGGTTTTGTAGAAAAAGCCACTGCTGACTACTCTCAAATTCTTAATTTCATTCAAGAATGAAAACATTTCTAAATTGCTTCTGATTCTGTGGTGAGGAGCCCAGAAAAACACATGATATTTGTTAGGCGTGTGAGTAATCTGAATGAGTTAGAGCTCAGCACATGTTGATGCGCTTTGCTGCCTTGGATCTGTTACTGGTGTAAGGTGGTTTAAATCTAGCAGACATAAAGAGAGGCAGCAGCTCTCAGTACAATTAAATCTGCAAACAGCCTGTGCTGCACAGCCTGGCTTATGCACCTTTCCACATCTTCTTTCTTCTCCTTCCATGAGTATAGCTTGGAAAAATTGTTTGGTCTGAAAAAACGATGGATTTATTCTCTCAGTAAAGTCTGTTTTACTAATATTTGAGGCAAAGTGTTTACAAACATTCAAAAATTAACAGTATTTTAAGTGTTAATTTTTGTCTATTGATGTTTCATGTTTATTTAGGCACTTTTCACTCAGAAAAAAAATCATGACATCGACCCTTCCATCTTTGCACATATGGTGGAAAGGGTTTTCTGTGCCTTCAACTAGTTCTTGCCCATTTCAGAAAATTGCTTGGGGGTTCTTTTGCTTCATGATTCATGATGTAGTCAGATAAGGACACAGAACCAAATGCTTCCCCAGTACCAAACCAGCAGCTCTAGGAGAAAAACTGTTCCTCTGTTTAGGAAAGATAACACCAGTATTTTAATTCTACTGTAGAAGAGAGCTTGGTGTTTGTTAGTGGTCTGCTAATAGGCATCCTTGGTTTTCAGAGGTTTTGCACTGACTTAGGTTTGTATTTCCTGCAATCTAGACTCCTGGGAGGATTTCCTGGCTTCTTGCCTCTGTACTTCTGTTGAGTTTGCACTGAACTTTGAAACTGATTCAACATGATCTGCTGTCAGCCTCCTACTATACACTGGGTGATCGAAATACCTCTCTTCCCCTTCCTGGGGAGTAGGGTTCCCAAGGGCACTTCACGGTCCTTATCTTTTCCTGCTTGCTAGCTTGAAACCAGTGATATCTGACTAATAATTGTGGAAAAGCCAACACTGTTTTGATAACTAACTCACGTAATACATTGGCAAGTTCTGTATTTCTATTTTTTTTTGCCAGATTACTACCTCGGTTTGGAAGTAGAGTACCCCCATAACTCCTTTCTGCAGAGGCCAAACAGCTCCTCAAATGCCTTACCACAAATAAATCATTTAAGTATCTTCTTCTTGTCTTATAGCATGTTTTGGATACTAGCACACTTTCCTGTCAATCTTCAGTAATGGCTTGTGTCAGGTGGAACCTCCTGGGAAAGAAATGAGTTTATCTTAAAAAGTTTATGAGACCATCTCCTATATCTCCAATGTGTGTCATAGAGAGGGATTATTAAATATAGAACAAATAACAGACAACTGTATTACTGAGCATTAATTCCATTGAGGGGTTCCATTTTTCAGAAGTGGATTCAGTGCTCATGAAAGCTGTCAGGTTGAGGTCGTTGGAAGCCAAAGTGGTCCTTTAACCCACAGATCAGGCATGATATTGGCAAGAAGTGTGCAGGTTCTCCCATGTGGTCCTGCCCTGCAGCACCTGGATTTGTGCTTTAACCAGTCCATATGAAGGAAATAAAAGGACAAGTCCAGGAGGTGCAATGAAGTTTAGTGTAACTAATCCAAAATGAGCTCTGAGAAGGCTGGTACCTCCACATGCATCGGTAATGTGTACAGAGGCATTAGCTGGGGTCCCAAAGCGTGGTGAGCCCCCCTAGAGCTGTGCTGATGTGTGTGCACAACCTCTCAGCACTGGGCAGGCACTGCACTGCAGGGGGAATAAACCCAGGGCAGGGAAGTCTCTAAACCCCACAGGCAAAATGATTTGACTCACAGGACTTCTTTCATCTCTGTGATAGGTTAACCCATAGGGAGTCTCACATTGCTCAGGCTCAGCAGGGTTTGTGGCATATTGAGGCTTACATTTTAAGCCTACACCTTTATAGCACAAGGCCTATCAATTAATTTACCTACTCTTGTGTCAACTTTGGCAGCTTTATAAATTGGAAAAAGAGATTCATGATCTAAATCCAGCCCCTCGCTCTGTGATGCATTGATGCCTATAATTCCTCATAGAAAATATCTTTCCTGAAGTCTGCAATGTGTTATAATCTCTAATTATGAATATGTTCACAGAATTTGTTCATCTCAAGATGCACTTGTGCATCTGTTATTTATGCACTATACATTAAACTTTACATATAGCTTTAGAAATATTTCTGCAGATGTGCACTTGTGCTTAAAAGACCATAGAAAAGGATATGTTAAGCTATGTGACGAAGTCCTTGGGTATGGATTATAAAGCGCTGGGAAGAGCACCATCTTTTCCCCACAGTGGAGTTGTAAGTACAGGTAGACAACCTCTGCTGAAATTATGGGGCAGAAGAGCATCCCAGAGCCACAGCTACAGGTTATGTTGCAGCCTACCTTCACCTGCACCCGTCTGTCTGCTTCACAGGCAGTCTGTGGGCTGTGTGTTTCTACTGTCGGGCACTGTGGGGCTGGTGAGTGTTCCTGCCAACCCCGCAGCCCAGGAACAGACAGTGTTTATTGTCTGGGTCTTCATGGCCGACAAGCCTGGTATCAAGGGCATCCTCAGGCCACCCTTTGAAGATGTTATAGCAAGAAGCCAGTGCGTTTGTCAGGGCAAGGAAGTCTGGCACTGAGCAACAGAGACCATAAACTTATTAGGGAGTCTGAACTTTATGTTTAAATAGCACATAATGCAGTGGGGACTGGTCCCTGCCTGGCACTTTTAATTGCTGCTGTAATAATAATACAAAAAACAGAGCCACTGTTCTGTACACAGCCATATAAAAATTGATAAATTGTTATTCTTGTTTTCCTATTGTAAAATAATGCTGTCAGTATGGAATTTATGTAACTGGAAGATAAGTCCTCAAATGATTACCTTAGAATCTGAAGGGGAAAAAAATACAGTTTAGTACTAGCCACTACAAGAATATTAGAATGAAAGATAAAGTAACTTAAACCAACAAACAAACCAACCAATATCAGAGGGCCAATAAATGCATGATGTACAAAAATACACTTATCTTTGAGCACACCCCAAGGTCTTCTCTGGGCCCTGGTTCCAGTCAGTCCCAAAAGGACATAAATGCCACCTGAAAGCTGTGACTGCTTCAGGACCTAATGCCTTTCTAATAGTACTTTGCTGAAACGGAAGCATTATCCAATAGGTTTTGATAGGGGAGATGCTACCAGATTTTTTTGTATGTTAACCTTCCTTGTGCAAGATAACTAAAGGTGCACATGGTTCACAGAGATGAACCCTGCAAGACTGTGCCTTTGGAAGGTACTGAGATTCCTTCATTCCAACTGCAAGTTAATGAGGATGCTGTGCCAGAAAGGAATACAAATCTGTTGTGTTGTGTTGGTTTGGGGTTTGTTTTTTTTCCTCTCCATGTGTGGACTACTGTACTTCACAAACAAAAGCTTTTTCTCCATGGAGAGAAGACACCAACATATCTATACAATGTGCCCCAGCATCACCTCAAACAGACATTTTCTTGTCAATCTGGAAAACGGCAGTGTACTACAACTTCAGTGCCCTATGTTTTCATTGTACAACACTGTTTTGCTTTTCATGTTGTTTATGTTATGCTTGATAATAGAAGTACCTGAAATATTTGACGATTGAAAGAAAAAAGTATTCATTGCTTTGCCTTGAAGCACCATATCTTTATGGAATCATACAAGCTGGAGATTGTAAAGGCCTTTTGGGTCATTGGAGCCACCCACGTACTGATGCTGGATTGACACTCTTTTCTTTTCCTGTGAAAGCTGCTTGTGATATGATGGTGCAAGGAAATTTGCACTTTAATGGAACACATTTTCATAAAGGCTTAACCTGATTTTGTCTCTATTTATGGTCCAGATATATACAGTGCTATACAGGCCATATGAAATTACAGCAAGAAGTTGTGAATGATGTAGGAAATGAAAAATTCGTCACAAAGAGCTTGGAGGTAGCAAGCTGTGTTGCACTCTACTTTTTGATATTAAACTCAGATATGGCCCGGCAAGGAAACTGGACTGAAAGATTTCAAGCAAATATAAACCCCACAGAATAAAACTGAGAAAAATAAAAAGACTAACTTAGAAAAAGAAAGGTTTTACATATCCTGAAAGTGTTTATTCTCTTCTATTAAAAAAAAACCCAAACACTTCCAAGCTGAAGGGAGCACTTCTAAATGTGTCTTTGTTCCAAATCAAGACAAACTAAAAGGGCTTCTGACAGTTTGGGAAGTGCTAGAATATTCATACCAGAGGAAGCTATTTGGTTTTTGTTGGATTTTTGGTTTGCTTTTGTTTGTTTTCCCCCACAAGGGAGGTGGAATTGCTCATTTTAGGGCTGGTAAGTAGCACATACAGAATTTAATAGTGGTATATATAACAAAAAGAAATCTTACTACAGGTGGCTTCTCAAAATAAAATCAGGTAAAAGGTAGGTAATGCTTAGCCCATCATTACTGCAACTATTCTGACCTGGTTTACTTCCACCATTGCCTAAGTATTCTATACCATACTGTTTTGGGGAAATGGCAAATGTTAGAAATTTCTATAATTTCTATAATTCAATCCTTCTACCTTCCATTTGGTCCCATAGATTTCATAATTGCTTGCAGAACTCTTGAATTTTTTTTTTCTGGTCTTGAGGAATGCAGGGACTCCTCCTGAGGCCAAGTCCATGCAGCACATAAGAAGGTATATGTTTCTCACTTCTTAAAGCCGTGTGTGTTCTTCAACACCTTGCAGAATTAGATCCTTAATCATCACCAGCATCAATAGCTCTTACCCACCCGCACTCCTTGAGAAGTGCGAGTTTCTAAACACACAGCCCTAGAATTTTGTGCTGGTCAGAAAGCATCCATGATGAGCGATGATCCCTGGTCTCTGCATACATATTGCTTAAAATCACTGCGGTAGCTCCGGTGCTTAATGCTTTTGCCAGTGAGCACCTGCATCGTACATGTGGGATTCTAATCTTCACATGCGAGATGGCCTCGAATAATTTCTGTGGGTTTTATAGGCAATTCTGTGGTGATCAAACTACTGTAAAGAGAGACCTGCGCCAACCTATAATTTCCCCCCTTTTCAAACATATAATCTAAGGTTTCCCTTGTGGGTGGCCCTTCTTTCTTTTGTGCCATGGTAATTTCTTCATAGGTGGTACCTGACAAGTCCTTTTTTACCCTTAGAGTTTTTTGTTCAGATTCCATTCACTTCAAAATATCATTACCATTGCAAACAAGGAAAATGTGTTTATCAGAAACTGCAAACTCCTTTAGGGCCTCATAGGATTAATCACGGTTATAAAGTTTTATTAAACACAATTTTTGTTTAATGACAAGCTCCACCAGTCCTTCCCATTCCAAACCAATCCTGTCCTAAGGGTGTATCTAGCACAGCAGATTGTTTTCAACAGACTCTCAAGACAATCCCTATTACTTTGTCATGCACAGAGATATTTTTCTTCCTGGATAATTTGAACTTCCTTAAAAATCACATCTGTTTCATACTTTATTTATTTGTAATTTAAATCCTTAAATTGAATCTTTCATTACTAACATCTGGGCTTGAAATGCAGCCCACTTGAAAAAATACAAATTTTATTTTATTTGTAGTTACCCCCCTTCACTCAGTAGCAGTGGTACAAACATTCCCTGGCCAGAGGCAAAACAGCCGGGTATCTTAAAGCTGTGATGCCGTACCACGTGTAATATGGCTCACTTGAATGTCCCTGAAGTGACTGGCAATTTGCCCAGAATTAGACTGAATGCAAGTAATAAGCTGTAGAAATTCCACAATATTGACAATTAGATATCTCTATACAGCAGCAGCTGTGTATTGTTCTCATGGTATATTCCTCTCAAAGCACCTC
>VZRE01000643.1:120838-208338 GCA_013396775.1 Cephalopterus ornatus
GGGGGGGGCGGAAACCTGGCAGAAGGTTGCAGGCAGCAGAAAGGTAATATACATTGTATGAAATATCTCAAATTCAGATTAATAGGAATGTTTCTATTAGCACAGTTTTCTACGTTAGAAATAATGGCTGGCTAAGGCAGAACGTGGAGGAATTTTCAGTTTATAATACCACATCTGTACTGCAAAATTGCTATATTTTAAACTTATTTTTTTCTTTTTCTGAGATAGATACCTACCCACTCTTTCCTTTCATCATGAAAAGGAGGAAGTGTGAGTATGGGCTCACCTTTGGATGCTGCTTGAAAATAAGCTGTGCAAGTCCTTTTGAAAATTGCCCCCAAAACAAAACAAGACATTAGTCTCCTGCACAAAGGGTTCACCACGAGGTGTAGCAATATGGTTCACAACAGAGAACTAGGGTTAGAAGAAAAGGTTTATTTATTTACCTGATTTGAGAAAATTCAGATAGCTTTGAGGGACTGGCTGGAATAAATACATTTACTTCCTATTTCCTATTCCCTCATGTTTCAAAGTTTATTTGTCAGTCTTTCTACAGAAAATGTGGAAAATTAATTCATTGAACATTTATTTTATTTTACTCACAAGAAGCAGCTGCCCACAGTGAACAGATTCAAATTTTATTTTTTAAACCATACTTTTGAAGTTTGCATTATGAGCTATTCATCTTTGATATTTTGCCCAGTAGATATCAATGGAGCTTGTTTCTGTCAGCTACTAAGCTTGTCAAACTTTGGTTTTGGTATCTGCCTTTATTGTAATAGAAATGATCATTTTTTAAAATAAGCTGCTGTTTGGTTGTTTTTGTTTGTTTTTAATTTGGTGGGGTTTTTTTTTTCAGAAGTACCATAAAACTGAAGGAACAATAAGACGTCAAGTTTTATATTGCAGATGCTAATTTATCAAGCTAATTACCAACAAAATGCAACTAAATTGCTGATAATCTTGAGACTGATTAATTCAGCAACAGAGATATTGATGAGTATTTAAAGGTTAGGAATAGGAGCATTATGATGCAGGATCCCTTTCCTTCTTTGGTGCTTACCACAGAAGAATTATCTCGGCACCGCATGGCATGCACAACATTTTGACAGATACGTGTGTTGTATGCCAAACAAATTGCTGGAGAAAGGAAAGGCCAGTTTGTGCATTTCTCTGCCTGATGTGACCATGCTGAATATTGCTAAAATAGAGGGAAAGGTTTTGCATGGCACTGTGTATTCAAGTTCCCCTGTTCTGGCATCTGTCACATTTTCATTTCCTCTTCTATATTACCTGCCTCGACGCAACTTTCCTGCCTTTCTCCCTCTCTCCGCTGGAAAAAAACCCCAAACTACTCCAGAAATGCAAACACAATAAGAGATCCTTACTGATGGTCTTTTCCAGCTGCAGGGGAATTGTAGGTGATGCTTGAATCCATTGGTGCTTTGGTCAGAGATAACTTTTCCTCCCTGGATGCTGGGAAGTGTGTTTCTTACGGGCTTTATCTGAGTTCTGTCTCCTCTCCTCTGGGTGCTGAGACTGCTTAGTCAGTGTTGAATTAGGTCAGTCAGGATGCCCATTTCTTGGAACTGTACACTGGACTGAAATGGCTTGAAATGGCATTTCTTGGGCCCTTCTCCTGCCAGCAGCACATCAGGTCCCTTTGGTGCCGAATGTACTCCAATAAAGGAGGTTAAAAAGCCTGTTCATTAATTGACTCCAGCACGGAGTGAGTCCCTTTTATAACCTGTGTTATCAGCAGAAGTACAAGTGTGGTGTGGTAAGAAATGTGATTACGGACAAGATTTCCTGGGAGAGGAATTAGCTGGCTCTGGTGGCGATCTCCATTGTAATGAGCACACTGCCATCTTTATGAATGCAGTTATAGATGTACTCCCACGGCCCTGAAAAACGCCGAGCTCCTCTGCCTTGCTGAGCAGCACCAGCCAGGCTCTCAAAGGGTTAATCTGCAGTTTACTATTGAATAACATAAAATGAGCTGTAAATAATGTAATGATATGTATTGTTAAGCTACATATACTGTACCAGGTGCAAGTACTCCCACTCCTCACTTAGATATAATCTGGGGCAGTCAACAAACACAGATGTATTTTAACAAAAAAGAAAGAGAGAGGAAAAAAAGATAAAGAAAGTATGAACAAGAAAAAAATTAAAACATATGTAAGATAATTTAACTGAGATAATGATCCAGGTAAAACCTGGCCTATTTTTCAGAGCCACTTTAACTGCGCTGTGTAAAATACAATGGCATTTTGACTTGTTTTTGGAACATGCAAGAGCCAAACACGTGTGGAAACACCTTGACAGGCCTTTTGTATAACTACAAGAAAACTGATAATCCTAAATCAATTACATGGGGGAAAATATGAATCTTTGAATACTAGTAATTATAATGGTTATTTTTCACTTTTGTAGCACCTGCAAATGATGCACTGTATATATAACAATGATTCAAAAAGCTCTAATTAACTGTTTATTTTTTTTTTCTTGTTTGCTGGCTGTAACCAGTCCACATTAATTGACAATTTATATGTGTCTGTGTGTGTATATAGATATAGAAGTATATTCTCTCTCCCCCACCCTCCCCACCCAAATATTTTCTATTACTTACTGCCTGGAAATCACACATTATTGAATTTACTTCTTCTAGATTGCTTCTTTAAGCCTCATTAGAGACTTTTTTCTGAACTTCCAGTAACACCCAAGGGGTGGAAAAACGTGGTAGAATATGCTGAGCTGATCCTACCTAGTGGGGACAACTGCAGTCCCTTCTGTAGTGTGATGACATGGCTCCTGACTAATAGTGCCAGTCAGAATTCCTAACTGCTCCTACCAAATGTGAAAGAGCTGATTTTGGAAGACCTCCAGCCACAGCTTTCCACTGCTGATAGATTACTCTGGGCTATTCATGGAGCAAGATTAGCCTGACCACCATGAAGAAAACTCTTTGTTCCGTGTCATTACCTAGGACGGGTTGAACCATGTTAAGGCAAAGCTGCATTGGTGAGCTAAATTCATACAGAAATTGGATCAGCGGTTATTGTGAAATTATGCTATTATGGTTGAAGGGAGCAGGGGCGGTGGATTTGTCGGGGTTCTAGGTAGGTGATGTGAAGCACAGCGGAGCTCAGTGGAGGGAGCGCAGGGACAGCTTGCAGTAGGCACTGTTAGGATTTTTAATGTGGGTGCGAGCACACTGTTGCCATAAAAGCAAAGCACAGCGGAGCTTTGTATTGAAATGAAAATGCAACTGTGCCTAGGCAGCAGCCAAAGGGTCCTGAGCCTTGGGTAGGCACCACGCACTGCGGCAGCTCCAAAGGCACTGGGAGTGAATGGGCCGGCGCCTGCAAGGAGGCACAACAGCGCCACACAACGCGAGCGCAAGATGGCTGCTGTAACCATCTGCAGGACATCAAAGTCTGCTGCCTGATGGCAAGTGGGCTGCCAAAGCTTCTAAAGGCTTTGGCGCCTGCATGTAAATCGGATGCAAACTGTCCATCTGCTGCATGGCACAAGTGACAGCTGATTCTTTTTGCAGTCCGTAAGATGAACTAGACCTAAGCCAATCCGTCCCTGTTCCTAATCACACAAGGTTTGTCCTACCAGTTTCATTAGCCAGACACATGAGATACAGTATGTGGTTTTTCATTTTGCTCGGTACGTGACACTATAAAAAACAATGCTGGGGATGGGCTGTGAAACCAAAGGGGACACACTGCTGCTACTGCAGAGAAAGCATATTGGCAATGTTCAAAGCATATTGGGGCATAACAGTAGTCTAAAAACCCCAATATGGATTAGGACAGCTGACCAGATGTCTTGACTGACATTTTTTAACACGATTCAAGGGTGTCCCTACAGTACATAAATGCAAACTATACATCTGTGTACTTTTTTTTTCCACTGGAAATACCATACATGGATGCTTTGATTGTAGCTGACAGCTCCAGTGTGAGGAGAGAGCCATACAATGCTGCAGCTCTTGCCTTCTCCTCTGAGAAGCTTGCTGGAAAAAGTTTGACTTGGGCTCCAACACAAACAGGCAAGAGAGAGAAGTTGTCTTCAGCAGAAAGTTACCTACCTCTTTTCCTCATCAGATGGGTAGTGGGAACTCACTGGGATGCTGTGTTGAAAGTGGGGGATGAGATGTGATATACTGTTATAATAAGGGAATGTTGTTCTTTTCTAGACTGATCTCAAATTTAGAAAGTTGGATTACTATCAAAACACGATTACTCAGCTGTGCAATTGTTTGTGAGAGGGGGGGATCAGGAATGGTTGGGGAGGGGAAAGCACTGCAGGTATATTGAGAAGCAAGGAACAAAGAGGGTGAAAGAACAAGGAAGTTTCTAATTTTTTACTTTGCAGTTTTTAAAACAGAGGTCAAATATGAAATGTAGATCCCCTTCCCTCACCAGCCTCCTAATCAAATCAAACATGAGAGGTGGCAATGGTCAGTTTGACCCAGTGCACTAAGTCTAGACTGCTTGTTAGTGTGAGCCCAGTCGGCATCGCTCTCTCAGTTTGCAAGAAATGCTTCATGTGCATGTTTCCACCTTTGCAAAAACGTGGGTCAGTACTTTTCTCCTACTGTCTCTTGTGCACTGCCAGTATAGAATTAGGAGCTCTGCAGGTAGGAAGCCAGTTTTTCCACCTGCCTGTCCAGAAGCAGCTTGAGGCATGGCAAACATTGTTCTCAGCAGGTAGAGTTTGTTCCAAAATACTATTCTTTGCCCCTGCCCCAACCTCAAAGTACAGGGAAAACCAAAATCTTACATTCTTCAAGCAGGGAACTGTATTATAAGCTAATCACAGTCTTCCTCTGTCCCCACTGGGCTTCAGTGTGGAAGCTGGTCTCCTCTCCTGACACTCCTTGTTAGTGTGTCTGAAGAGGCAGAATTACAGTGTTTGCAAGGATATAACCAAATAGATTAGTTGGTTTCAGCACGTACTCTCTGGTTTCCTGGTAAGTATAAAGCGGTGTCTAAATTTCCGTTTGCTTTGAGCCAATTGTTTTCTTCATAAACCTTTCCTTTTCCCAGCAACCAGCTCCAAACTGCATGCAGAAACAAAAGATGTCTTTAAAAAGCAAAAGGCCCTGTAGGATCACAAGACCGCAGATAAAGTTCTGCCCAGCATCTGCATGTACATTTTCTATGGTGCTGTCTGCTTGGCTCTACACTTTATGGACTTAACACTTTCGATAACATAAAGCTTGTGCCTGCAGGTGATAAAGCTTATTGGCTCTTAAGTTCAGCTTTTATGTACCCATTCAGATTTGTAACATACCCTTAAAAAGGCTTTGTCCTGTGACATGAATTACATCTGTGTCTATACAGATATTGTATATTTAATCCAAATCTAGGTCTGGTGTCTTAGATGAATATTTGAGTCTAGGGAGAAAGAGTTTCTCTGAGGAACTGTTGAAGGATAAAAAGGCTGCTCCAGTGGGCCCTGGGACTGGAGGACCACTGACTTGATCTCAGCTCCTCCTTGCTGCTGCAATGGTAACATCACAGGATCTCACAGTGGCAGCAGACCCCCCAGAGCCCCTGACACTATCCTCCCTGTCTGCAGATGTTCTTTGTGTGGCCCAGGAATGCTCTTCAATGAGTGAGATGTTGGCACCTCTTGTGACCAGCATCCTCCCAGGCTGACCAATCCCAGGGCAGAGGGACTGCAGGCATCCCCTGCTGTGCATAGCTTCCTGCTGCCCAGGACGGCTGCACTACCCTATGGAAAGGATTTTCTGCTGTGCAGGTGAATGTTCAGATGTGTGTGCCAGAGCAAATGGTCTGTGCCTGCTCCATCTTGTTCAGGAATCAGCTGATGGCTGCTCTGTCGGTCACCTGCATTAGGAGGGTGGAAACAATGAAAAATGAGGTATACGGGGTTTAAAGGAGGCAGCACAAGCCTATGGAAAGGTAGCTGTCAACGTTCCTGTGAATAGCAATCAATAGAAAATTCTATTCTTGAAGACAGAAAATTGCTTTAGGTCTGTGTGGTGATAAGCACCTATGTCCCTAAAAATTTAAATACTCGCCAGCCTACTTGCAAGCTACTGATAATGTGCTAACATGACTTTTATGCTTATATTGTTAACTATAAAACTGGTGATACAAACTCAAAAGTGCTAATAAGCATATATTGAACTGTGGAGGTACACTACAATTCATTTGTCTTTTCCAAAATAACCTTCCTCTTTGTCGACTGATGGAAAATCACAGATGAAAATGTCCTGAATGGAACTGATGGGAATTCTCCTTCATTTTGGTCCTGTGAATGCACTGTGACTTTCAGAGAGCACCTGAGATTGCAGGGATTTTACTGCTGAGATTGTAGGTCCTACTGTAAATCTGCACTAAACAGGCACACGTATAAATTGCTATCATGCTGTTGCATCAGTAGATCAGCTTACAGTCCCTTTTAGATTCTCTTTGTCTTGTTATTTTTATTCTATTCAGGAACTGAGCATCAAGATGGATATTTAAAATACAGCTTTCGATTTACTGATCTACAAATATACTTCCGACCTCCACACGTAGGCTATGAAATCCCACTGATTTGCCTTCCTGGACTTTTCTTATTATTTCCATGAAAAAGCCTATTCCTGCAAACTGGATAGGGATTTTGAGCCACAAAAATCTCTGATCCGGGACTGTGCCTGTCACCAATGGTCATTGGAGTACACACTTGTTCACACCAGACTTCCAGCTCAGCAACTCTGCAAAAGTAGAACACATCATAATGTCTACTTCAAAGCAATTCTGAGTCTCTGAAAAGTACAGTTTCCCACATCGCTGAAAATAAGAATTAACAATAAATTCAGAAATATAAATAACCTGTTTGCTAAGGATGCTCCATTTGTTGCCTGTACCAGAAACATTACTTAGAGCAGGAAAAAGGGAAAAGTAACTCACTTACTTCTACCACTGAATAATGCAAAATGAGGGTACGGATATTGCATAAGCAGGTGATACCACCACACTCTGACCCAAGGGCCAGGGGGGTTTCATGGTATCAATGGGAGACAGAGGTACTTTCTGGTGGTTGACTGCAGTTCTCATTGCAGACTTACCTTGAACCCATGACAACTATACTTCAGCAAAGAGGCTGCTTAGTGCTTTTCTCGCTTTTATTGCAATGAGGCTTAATACAAAATGGGGAAAAAGGTTCTTAACAATGTAAAGGAATTTTCCTTTTTTCTTTGATCTCAGTTCAGATCTATTCTTTCATTGTTTTTGCCGGCAAATGAAAGAACTCAGTTAACGTTGACGTTTAATGCTCTGCCATGACAGAGAAGGTACTTTCTGCTTTTCACAGTCCAGTAGCTACGAGCGATGCAATAAATACAGAGGGCTAAGGCCAAGTACTTAGAAGTAATAAATATGTATTGAGATGTATATGTTTGTTAAAGCATGAGTATCGTGCAGTATACTGCATATAACAATGCAATATACATGAATATAACAAAATCATGTAGCTGTCCCTCTGTCCGTCCATCCATCCATCCATCTGTCCATCCAATCTCAGGGTTGTCTGCCTTAGTACATGATCTTTAAATTCTGCAGGGTATCTCGCTGCTATCTAAACTAAGGGCCAAATCCTGTTGTCTTCACACATTTTCACTCAGACGACTTCCCTCCCTATGGCACCTTCGCAAGCCGATAGAGATGCAGTGCAGTCTGCATGCTGGCCCCAAGCTAGAACACATTATTGCTCAGACTGTGGAAAGGCTGATTTGGATCCGTTCTTTGCACTGCGGCAGTCCTGTGTGATCCTTGCCTGGCATGAGCTTCCCATGTCATACCAGCTCCTTTTGGGCTAGTTTTTGTGCAGTGTTAACATAGCACAAGGTTTTCTCTGGTTTTTTTTTTTTTTTCCCCTTGTNTTTTTTTTCCCCTTGTGGAAACAAAGTGGCTCCTGACAAGATCAGGGAAAACATTTGGGACACTGCTCATTGACATTTTACCTGAGGAAAAAGAAGATTGCGGCATACTCAAAGTAAATCACACAGCAGAGGGAATGTCCTCATTTTAGACTGCAGAGCAGAGAGCCCGTGTGCTGCAATTGCTAAGGTAATGGTTGCTGCTGCTCAACTGTTTCCTCGAAATGCAGCCACTCTGCCTTTTTATTTTTGGGCACTTTTGCATGCATAATGATATCCATCCATTTAAAGGCAAATGTCCTCTTAGTTTTAATGGGCTTCTGTTCATGGAATACTGGCAGAAACAGTCTTACTTTGATTTTTTTTTTTCTTTCTTTTTGTCATTTGGCGATAACCGTTGATTTGTCATGACTCTACTGGAGGCACAGGATACCTGTGCCCTTCAAGCAGCTGCTCAGCATCTTTCAGAACAGAACTGCTCTGTGTACGTTGTGGAAAGATATAAATTTTTATAGTGTGTTTTTACAATGGATTTATCACATAAATAAGGAATGGAAGAGACCTTGCTGGTCTGCTAATTTACTTCTCTGTAATATTAGATTATTCTCCAGAGTGCATTTTCTAGATCCATGGACAGTCCAATTTTAAATGTCGCAAATGATGGGGTTTGCATGACTTCTTACAGGTGAATTTGTAGCCTCTATGGCCTCAGTCATCTTTCAAATATTTGCATATCCTCTACTTCCTTGCTTATTTTTTTACTTGAATCGACATGATACATACATGAGTTTTATATTTAACCTTCATTTATGATTTTTTGTCTCCCTGCCTAAGAACATTTACAGGCCCTTCCAAATCTCCCTCCTTTTTGCCACTATCCTTTCCTATTAATTCCTTCTTTCAAATCAGATTCTTTTTGTATTTAAAATACTCTTTTTTGTCTTCTACTATCAAACTCAGCTCAATTAAGCACTTCCTAACATTGCCTCTACAATAATGCAAAGGCTGAGAAGGCATATCTGTAATTTTAAAAGGACTGAATCCTTTCTAGGTGTCCATTTTACCTACATAACAATGTGTGGGGGGAAAAAATGCATTCCAGAGAAAGCACAATTCTGAGAAACAAAGTTTCAAGTAATTATTAACCAAATTTAGTAACTTTCCTTAATTTTTTTTTCTAAATTAAAACATGAGATGTTGCTTTTCTCTTCACTTGCTGTGAATATTTCCAGTCTCTGTAGCTCCCAATTAAACATCATGTGTGAATTTACCACTTTTTTCAGAGCATTAATAAACTTTACTGAGTTAGATTCCAAACAGGCTTTTAGAGTATATGATAATTCTAATACTTTACGTTATGGTGCATCTTCAAAGCTGGATTTAATGAGTCACAGAGCCTACCTGTAAAATTGTGTCTGGAATGAGTTGAAAGGGGAATCATATTTTTTTAAAACAAAAATATTTTTTGCAGAAGCTCTGCAAAAAAAAAGGCAATTTTTTTAAATCTAGCTATCTCCCAGCTTTGCTTTTTTACATTAATTTTTTATTTAAAAGTTTTTCATTCCACTTGGCTTGCGAACCTTGTAATAAAGTGCTTCTAGGATCAAAGGAAGCTATTTTTATAGTATTACCTCATTTTCTTTTATTAAAATAGAGAACAGCTTTAAGTTATACACATATTTGGTCAGAATTATAGAAGCCCTAACAATACTTTCTGTATTTTTTGTAAGGTGCAAAGGATGGTCTAAGTTTTGGGTGACAGTCCTTTAGGGGGGCACAGGACCTCGCCCGGAACAAAACAATGCCCTTCTTCTGTGCAGTGTCAGAAACTCTCCATGGCATTTTCAGAAATCCCATCTCTTAGGCAATAGCAATATTTTCTTACGATGTAATTCCAAAATAAAGGCCTTGTCTTTCATTTTGTTCATTGCAGTGGAGTTTAGGGTGCTTAGGAAATGAAGGCCAGGGCCCTAGGTAATAGTCTATTCAGGTCAGGAAGGCTAATTAATATGCAGACACTAGCTATGTTTCCAGTGTTGTGTTAGAAGACTTGTTTTATTTGGTCAATGACAAGTACAGTCTGATGGAAAAGATTCAGCCTTTGGACTATCAATATTTACTTGCAAGTACTCATGTTAGAAAGTGAGAACTGTGTCCTGTGTACATTTTAGGATAAAATAAGTTTTTTTTAGAAGAGCTATAGCTGAAAGAGAAATAATCCATATTATGTACTGGCCTAAACACAGA
Source organism: Cephalopterus ornatus (assembly GCA_013396775.1). Taxonomy (NCBI): domain Eukaryota; kingdom Metazoa; phylum Chordata; class Aves; order Passeriformes; family Cotingidae; genus Cephalopterus; species Cephalopterus ornatus. The sequence continues at coordinate 130,995 of VZRE01000643.1, forward strand.
TGAAGAGAGAGATGTGAAATTTATTCCATCATTCCTTTACAGATTTCCCATTAGACTTTGAATAAGGCATGTAACCCTTACAAGTCATGCTCTTCTGTAAAAGGTGCGTCACAGTAACTCCTATTGCAGATATGTGTGTGTTTAATGAAATGAATTCGGTGAGAAAGAACTATAGCAATGCATATCTTAGAGACTTCCTCTCTGTTGCTATTTTTGGAAACAAAAAAATAAAAGTCACACAAGCCTTATTGGGCTCAGAAGAAAATTCCAGGTGCAATGTACCACAACATATCAATCATAGCACAATAATATACTGCCAGGGGTCTCTGTGATTAATATAGTTCTTGATCATGAAAGTTATGCCAGTGGTTACAAGGTCATTCAGGCACTCACAGACTGTATTTGCCTGCTACTCGTACCGTTTACGTGCCAGCGTGCACCCATGTGCCACTGCAGGCCAAGGTCAGAAGCACGTGTGAGTGGAAACGCTTCAGCCTGAACATTACACTGAGTACTTTATCTCAGATTAGGCTCACCCTGTCTTTGTACATTTGGGTTGGGCACAAACCAGTTTAGTATGTTGGAGCCCAGTTCATCAGGAGTCCTCCCAAGAATGGCTTTTCCTGCGCACAGGGAATGATTTGAGCCTTAGTCATGGCTAAGGTAGTAGTCAGTGATTTTGGTGTGGAACACGTGGGTCAGGGACCTGGCATGGTTAAGTCTGATCTCTGGTCTATGCTCCTGTTAACATCACAGATCTCATAACTGCTGAACACAGTACCTAATATATGTACCACCCTATTTAGACGAATAATAGATGCAGATCTGGCCCAAGGTTTTTCTGACAGATATTGCAAAACTAAAGAGGAACCTGGAAACCAATTCTGATATATGAATTGGAAATCCACCTCACTCATAGAGTTAAACCTATCAAAAGCAGCATCGATTTCAGGGTAATGCTGTAAGATGTATAAGTGTATGTAGCAATCTATTTCTGGAAGCCACATCACTTCAAACCATTTGTATGTTAGACTCATAAAGCTACTTGTGTTATTCTCATTAATGATATATAAGTAACGTGAATCAAGACACTGCTTGTCACTTTAATAGAATTCAGTGGCTTGTCTGAGAGATGGTGTCTTTGGACTATGTACAAGAAGGTGCAGAGTGAAATGCAAAAAATATCAGTCAGTTTTGACCAATCCAGACAATATTTTACAGATAGCATTTCATTTTAAGAATAAAAGCAAAGGCTAATAGCTAAAGATACCAAACATTTTACTTTGTCTTATCAATCACTGGTTCTAAGTAGAGAAACAGCCTGTGATAATACAGGCAACAAACTGACCAAGGGCTTCTAAGCATCAGTGGCAACACTTTTATTAACCTCATTGTGGCTTGGATTGGGCCTCAAATTTTTTCATTTTTGCAGTTTAAAACTGCAGTCAAGCTGATTCCTGGATCATATGTTTCACCAGAAACAAAAAAATTGTAGTCACTGTGGATATGAAAATTAGTATTTTCTTAGAAAACTAATAAATAGTATATACATGTTGCATCATTTGTTTAAAATTCTTCTATGATTAAACATTGATGCTTCCTCTAATTTCTATACTGTTTGGGGTTTTTTTCCAACAAGAAATAATAACAGGGCAATAAATATTTCTCAATTCAGTGCATGTGTAAACCAGATTGTTATAAAAATGTCTTTAATTTAGGTTTATTTACACAATTTTGCTATGTAGAAGTAATTTACAGTTAAATACATTTTAGGGTTAGGACTACTGTGTCCTGCTAAGGCAAAGCATTTCTTTTTTGTTTTTCTTTTATTTGAGCAGGCTTTTTTTCCCTGTTCTTTTTTAACATTTTAGAATATAAATTGATTAGAAATGTCCTGAATTGATGGAGACTTTCTGTTTTGCTCTTAATATTTAGCTCTTAAAGTACATTTTGCTTTACAAGCTTTTGATATATTTGTGGCAGTGCTACTGTTACTCAATATTAATAATTTCTGGCCACTGGGAAGACATATATTTATTTACAATAAAAGCTGACGTATTAATTATTTCATTCAGTAGACAAGTATCATCATAAAGGCTGGGCTTATACAACATAGCAGGCATCATAGCTAAAATCATAAATACTGTACTTCTGTTTAGCTTGACAATGGCAGGTAACAGACTATCATTTCTGTTCCCTTAGCTACTGTATCCTTTTCTATCCGTCATTCTTTATTGTTATTATCACATTTATTTCAGCATTCTTATATCAGCAGCATTTAGTGACATTGCAAAAACATGGTTCAGAAAGGCTGAACTTTTAATTGTGATGAGAAATAAGTTAGCTTAATTATTCTATGTAAGTAGAAAAGATGTGGTTTTTTCTTCTTCCTAAGTCCTTCCTTCCTAATCGCAATTCAACACCCTTTTTAAGCATTGCTATGTATGAACTTCATGCTGCTAGACAAATAAATTCTTTGGAAAAATGCACATTTTTATTTGGAAATAATGCCATCTCTTTGTTAGATTTGCAGCAATCCTATTTTGCCTCTACTGTTTTTAAGTCGAAAATGAAAAATTATTTAGAAGATGTTTGTGCATCATATTGTGCTGAATGGTATGTAGGTCAGCATGCTGCACCATAGCAGATAAGGCACAGTGAACAAGTGTTCTATGTACTTACAAGCAAATATCAGTCATAATAGAAGTAGACAGATCTACAAGAGCGTTTTGGCTTAGGAAATGTTTCTTGTCATTAGCATTTAAAAAAAGCTATGAGATTCAGGCCTATCAGCACCGATTCACAGCAAAGCCTGGCTTGCACAGGTTGTTATCTGTTCAGTACAGAGGTGCAGCTGGTTAGCAAATGGATTTGCAGATTTTTTTTTTAGCAGGGATGAGTAAAAAGGCAAAGAATCAGGTACTTACAACCCATTCAGAATGTAACAATTTTGTTTGTGTTATAAACCAAACCTTCTGTTTTTTGCAAACTGCATTATTTTTAGAAACAGAACTAAGAAAAAACGGCTGATTTAAAAAAAAATCTTTATTCATATTCCAGTTTCCCTAAGGGCTCCAATATCCATGAAGTAATACCAGCAAAGGGAGCAATGAAGACTGCAGACTTCCATGATTCAGTTTACGATGCTGCTTTATTGTGTTAGCAGTCAAGTCAAAAGGCAATATCTAATATTTTTAATTTTTTATTTCTTCCTCTATTGTTTCTCAGAAATGTGAAGGGGAAAATATATGACTGATTCGCTCCCTAATGCTATGGCTGAAGGTTAGAGCAATTTTTATTTTATGTGGAAGTGGAATCATTCCTCATGGAGATAATAATCAGGGCTGGTACTGAAAGTAGCTCAGTTGTACCTGAACTGTAGGGTGCTGTTCTGCACAGTTATTTTCAAGGTGGTAGGGTTGGGTTTCCTTTTTAAGGAAAGATGCTGTGCATAAGCTAATGGGAATACTTATCAGGTACATGAATGCTCTTCTTTCCTGTATGGCAGAGAAAAAGGCTATGAAGTGAATGGAAATGGTCCTCTCAAAATGCTTCCTTGGCCGAGGTAGGGCTGATGGAAGGGCTGTGTAAGTGGATGTCCCCTTGCCAGGCCTGCATGTGAAGGGAGTGACCCAGTGAGGACTGGAACTTCTGCTTGAACTTCCACCTGAGTTTGAAAGGCCCGGGGAATTATTGTTAACCTGCCTCCAGTACTTGTTAGCTGTAAAACAGCTCCATAGTGTATTGAATCTACAGAAAATGGCTGTTCTTAGAAAAAATGCCTGATTACGGCCTGCATCTTTCCATCACGGAAGCACAGAACATGCTCAGTTGGAAGGGACCAATCAGGATCATGGAGTCCAACTCCTGGTCCTGTGCAGAACACCCCAAGAATCATACCACATGCCTGAGAGCATTGCCCAAACGCTTCTTGAACTCAGACAGGCTTGATGCTGTGACCACTTCCCTGGGGAGTCTGTTCCAGGATTTTAACTTATGCTGCTGGACTTGGAAACATGTGTAAAACAAAGTTCATGCTTTATTTATAACAGCATCAGCATTCACTGAAATGAGGATGGGAATGGTGGCACACCTGAAAACTTGGGGCCTGGAGCAGTCTTTCAGTCAGTGTGCTTGTGAGCTCTATCAGATACCTGCCGCACAGAGCTCACCAGCGAAGGTGGCAACCAACCAACCAACCAGAGAAATGACAGCACAAAAGGGTCCAGACATCCCAAAAAATAAACACAACTGGAACCAGTAAGTCACTGGCCCTCCTCAACTTGTTTTCATTAAGTGATTAAATTGCTCCAAATTTTAGAGCAGTGTTAAAGGTATTTCTCCTCTGTCTGAACCAAACATTAACACCAGCCTTGGATAGTGTCCAAACTAGACTAGGAACTAGAAACGTGTACATTAAGGAGTGCACTGCTGAGTCTCTTCAGGCAGAGAACCAAATCTTAGAATGAAAGGAATAAATACTAGTGAATAAGTATGAATGAAAGGATTTGATTGAATATGTAAGGACTATACAAGTGCTGAAACTGTGAGGTGAAATATACAGTAAATATTCGTATTGTTGACTTGCAAAAGGGAAAGAAAAGATATTTATGGCTGAACAGGTGAGAACAGAAAAGAATCATAAGTAAAGTGCCATGGAAAGTAGTGCAGCTTAATATTTAGGCTTTGATTTTGCACAGAGAAGTGCTAAAACTAGACAAATAAATGTGTCCGGTAAATATAATTCAGAATGGAGTATGTTTGTTGCAGTTCTGCTTTTTAGGATATTGCTGCCTTATTCAATGTATTTTAGATGTGAATCCAATGACTCACAAAGTGTGAATCTCCTGACAAGGGTATTCAGGTAAGGCTGGAAATGAGAGAAGAGCTTCTCCAAATTAAGTTCCTTAGAGTGTCTGCTAGTCTACTGCAAAATTAGCTCCAGTTTGCCAAGTCAAAATTATGTTCTGTGTTTCCTAGTCTAAATACAGCTCACTGAATTTAATGGACATTGTAGGAGTGTAACAGAGAGCAACACTTGGTTCAGGAGCTACAAAGAGAAGCAGCTCCAACACGGTTTTATTAAATTAGTATCTTGCATTGAACATCTTACTGTTGACTATAGTAGCAGGTCTCTACTAGTGCATACTTTGCCATTGACTGATAAGACGTATTTATAAGCTATAACATTGATAAGATTCTCACACTTGTTCATGGAAGATGAGCAAGATTTCCTTGCTCTTATGTGTGTTCAATAACAATGCATGATCTGTTGGACAGAAGGAGGTAGAGACAATTCTACGCAGATTTTTTTTGAGATAAGTATCCTATAGTATAACCATTTTTAATGCATAAACATATGGAAATGTCTGTACCATGAATTTAAAATTTACTTTGCTATTGGTTTCATGTAAATTTTTTAATTAAGTATTCATATCTCTATAGATTTTGTAATTGTAATTTATTGCTCACTTTAACAAAATTTATTTACTGATGGAAAGCAGATTCCTTTACCCTGAAAAAGCCAAAGTAGGAAGCTGTGGTTTTCCCAGAATGCCTGAAGTTCATGTATTAAAAATAAGCGAAGATAACTGAACCATCTCAACAGAGATGTGAAGACGTAGTGCAAATGACCTGGGCATCAATGTGAACTTCAAAATAGGTCCTGCTCCATAAATACATCATGTCCTTTTCATTTGCTATACCTTTGCCACCACCTATCTAAGCGAGTAAGAGTACTTAACAGCCTGGGAGATGGACTGGATTTGGCATATAGAAATCCAGGGTTGCAAACACACAGAACGAACCTTCCATCAATAGAAATTTATTTATATCAAATCAGCAAATTATGAAATGTAATTCTGCACTAAAGCACAATTTAAAGGTATGTAATAAGAAATACAACGCACTTGAGGGCCAATTTACAGATCTAATAATTTCTTTTTTATAGAAATGGAGATATATTTGATTGTGCATATAAATTTATAAATACTATAACATATAAATGAAAAATAAAGGATGATATCCTAGAAAAAAGTGGAAAAATTCCCATTCACTACAAAGGGAAGACTTTATGAAGTGAAATTGCCATTTAAGCCAAAATTACCTGTAATGTTCCAAATTCAATGTAATTCGTTGTCTCTTTGTCTCATCATAAGTTTGACATTTTCAGATTGCTGTGGAAAAACGTGTCTGAGGCACACTAGGAGGCAGTTTAGTTGTAAGATCTTGCATTAATTACACCGTTCATGCTTAAAACATCTATTACCCTAGTAAGAGACATGACCAAAAATCATTGCTAAACCTAGGGAGTGAATTACTGAAATGTTGCTTTGCTCATGCCATGAAACAGGTTCCACCTGAGGGAAATAAATAGGGACAACAGCTGAAGGCTCAGGGTGCGTTAGCTGTGCTCTGGCCATGCGGGCAGTGTTGTGTGAAGCACAGGCAGCAGCAGCACCTGGCCCAGACAGCCATCTGTGGTCAGCCCTTGAGTCTGCCTGCTCTCAAAGGCTTCCTGGCAGGTGCTGTTCTAGCAGTGGCAAAGTGAAGGAGTGTCACCTGTGAGGAGCAAATAGTCTCAAGATAAGCTCATTGCCTCAACGGCTGCTACCTGCACAGAAGAGCTGTTGGTCTACTGGGGTAGAGCGAGGTGAGTGCGGAAATAAAGCAGGACAAGGCAGCCTCCCAGGGGAACACAGAGGACTGAATAGTTCACTGTACCTCTGCCTCTTAAAACCTACTACCTCAGTCCACTGCAGTCAAACTTGAGCTATCCAGCCCAATTCAAATCCACAATAACCTCCGTATCCCAAGGAGTGCCAGGTTGTGTGTTAACTGAAGAGCAGCCATCCTGGTTGCTGAGATTGGTGCTTTTGGGAGTCAGTAATGATGTAAAGTGTCTCCTCCTGACTTGTCCCGCTTTTCCCACTTACACTTGTAATGAATGAGGAAAATGTTTGCAGAAGCATTGTAGCTGGCTATCTGTGTTTGGAAAACAGAGGTCAGAACATCAGCTGTTGTAGAATGGTGTTGTGTCACTGCGATAAACTGAATTACAGCAATTTACACCAGCTGAGGACTTGGAACTAGGTTTTTAGGGACATTTGATTAAACAACCTTAGAACGAAACTCTCTCTTAGGCAGTTCCACCTTTTACATGCAATGAGAACCCTTACCTGATGTATCAGAGGCAAAAAAGTAAACTAAACCAACGAAAGCAGTACACAATTAGTCTGATGAATCTCATGCAATTGATTTTCAAAGCTGGGCAGGTTAAACCCATATATGTAAATAGAAATCCACTGATTTTATAATTTCAAAAGCAGAATTTGACCTTGCTTGCAGCAGTACTGCTGATATCTTTGATTTGAGTGACAGCAGGATCAGGGTTTTACTCATCATACAGCTAAATTCAGCATTACAGCAAGTGGCAAAAGGGGTGAGAGTTGATAAGGAAATACATCTAATAATCTCATTTTAGGTTTCATGTTATTTTACCATAGCTGCTCTGAAATATGGCACTAAAAACTGGTGAACTAAATACTCCCACTAAGGGCTGAGGGAGGGCACCTGCTTTTTCCTTTTTTATTATACAAAAAACACAGAAAGAAAAATTAATAATGAAACAAGAATAGCTGTGAAAAGGTAAGCCATGTAAAATGCTTATGTTTAGTGACAGAAAACAAATACCAAACAGCTCATATCTTGTATGGATAAAAAAATTGTACATATTATCAGTAAGACAGCATATGCAGCATATTATTCTTTAAAACATTAATCAAATGTTTTAAAACATTAATCAAATTTATAAAATCCTTCATGCCCTTTTTTTTGCTCAGAATATATTGTGACTTGGAGAGAGTCAGTCAGAGGTAGGATTTTCAGGATATGTCTGAGCTTGAATAGTTCTATTTCCATTCGAAGCTGAGAATCAGTTTCTTAAGTCTTCTCTGAGAGTTATTAGTGGAGTTTACCACATTGGGACAACGGGAAAAGAGGCCAATTTTGAGCAAATAAAACCACTAAAAAATGATGCAGAATTGCTTGATGGCTATGTTATAGTTATTAGCACTTGTAAAACTGCAGATACAATTAATGGAACATGGCTGAGATATCCCCAGAAAATCAGAGGTATTGCTGTGATTTGACAGAGTGCTTCCATATATGTCACCAATATAAAAAAAAGGAGTGGGCAAGAGAATAGGTTAGGAGGAGAGGAAGAGAAGAGCTTGAAGGTGGCAAAGACAAAACGTGGTTAAGCAGGCTAATGAATTTCTGGGGAGGGTGGTAGTAGTAGGTGTGATTTATAGGTGAAGATGCATTTTCTAGAGGCTCCCAGGAGAAAGACTGATTCCTATGCTGGTAGCATGCCTTGAAAAAAGAAGGGTTTCAGCCCTTTGTCACCTTGCCTTCATTGGCATTTTAATCTACCCAACATTTTATTCACACCAAAAAACCTCTCATTACAACCCCCGGATGCAGTCTTTCTGTTTCACCATTAGATCCCATCCTGGTAGCACCAAAGCAACATAGGTTATCTAGAATACTGTTCTCTGTTACTGTAAGTTCTAATGGTAATCTCTTTTCGTCCACAGTCAGAATCTAGTGAAGTCCCTATAACTGAACAGGGCTCTATCTTAAAAGACATTCCACAAACAAAAAGCAGCCTTCACTGGATATCTAGCTCAGCCAGCCCTTTTGCAGACTTTTTCCTTATCCCAATTCCTTTTGCCTGTTTGGTCACATACAAACAATAGAACTCACCATCCTGATGTGACACAAAGTAATGTACTTATTTAGGCATTTTCAGGAAACAACGATGTCTGAATTAAATAACTCTGCTGGGTGGCAAATGTGGGAAAACACATATATACGTGCATGTGTAGAAATACACACTTTTTGAAATGCTCATTTGACAGATTAATAGCCTAAGACTCCTGAAATAAAATAATCATGCAAGTAGTGATTGATATAAAAACCATATTCTTCTGATTAAACTGTTGGTTTGGTGTAAACAGGGCAGAACAGGGCTTTTAAAGAGAAGGTGGTGAACCCCTCGCTCACAGTGCCGTGCTGCTCCTCAGCATGCAGTGACACAGGGGTTCATGCAGCTACTTTTTGAAGGAATTGCTCACGTTGTAAAACAGAGGCTTACAAGCTGGGGCTTTGTTATTTGGTTATGAAATTAACTGATTTGTGCGAGTATTCCTGTATATTCAAATATTTTACCAGGATGGAGTGAAAGGCATGAAGGCCATTCCTGTGCCACAGCTGTCTGAAGGGTATATGTGAGGTTAACAAAATGAAGTGAAAAATTTATGGAAAGCAAAAAAAAAAAAAAAATCTAGAAAGGGAAGGGAAACTGTCCTTGATGTTAGAGTTTGCCTTACTTTATGCAGGAATTCTGTTGTTACTTTTGAAAATGTAAAAGCGGTTCCAAAGCACATTGGCACGTGCATGAAACTGCAATACTCACTTGGCACTGTCTGTTCCCAGTGCTGGCAGTGTGGCACATAGACCTCTTTAGCCTCTTCCTCTGTTGTTTTCTGCACGAGAGCCAACCATTGTGGCTACTCATGAGGCAAGGCTGGCAGCTGAAGAACCCAGATGCCAAGCTCTGGATTGTCTGTCTGTTCGGTTTGTGGCTGGTCTCTTCCCTGGCATCTGCCCTGGCATTGCAGCGGGCTGTGTAACCGTCTGTGGACTTGGGTTCAGGATTAGTCTTCTGCTGGATAGCATGCTCTCCTGGTCACTGTTTGCCTTTCGAATTACTCTTGATTATGAGGAATGCATTTCTCTCTTGCAGACTCCACCCAGGACACGCATGCTTGTGCAGCGCTGTACGGTGGGTGAGAAAGGGTGGGCGCTCCCCTCTCTTGGCACAGCATGGTTTTTGCTTTAGAGCAGAGCATGGTTAATTTCAGCCACATAAACCCAACCACCTCCTCTCAGCCAGGAAAATTTTCAAGTTGAATGTGATAACACGCTCGTATGTCTTTTATGTGGCTGAGCCCTCAGGCCCCAACAAAAGCCTGAAGAATGCCATCTCTGGTTTGTGTTAACCCATGTGTCTGCAAGATCCTGCTTGGGCTCTGGCTGATTTTTAATCCACTCTAAGTGTCACAGCCAGTGGTTGTTTCTCCTTTGGGGTATGTAGCTCTGAGATCGAGAAAGGTCAGCGGGTAATTTAAGCAGGGGAAACTTCCAGGACAACAGAAACACTGTTAGCATGTGCCTGAAGGGGTCAACTGCCTTTTCTTGTAGTTTATTAGTGTGACCTTGTTATACCTCATGACAACAATCCTTTATTTTTGATACGTATTCTTCTGCCTTTCTTCTGTTTGAGTTAAAGAATGCCAGCTGACCAGAATCTGCCAGTCTCTGAGTCAAACTTCTTTGTCACTGCATCTGCCTAATGCTGGGGTGAGCAAGGAAAAGATTTCTTATATTGTGATCAGGCTCTTGCCCCACTGACATGACACTTATCTGGAGCCTGATTTTCAAAGGGTTTTTCTTTTCTCTAGAGTCCCCTCTACCTTACCTATGGATTGGTTTAACTCCAGGTCACTGCACTCATGTGTGCATATGCTGAGCAAGGCAGGAAGAACTGGCTAAAAGACCCTGATGAGAAACGTGTTTTGAACCCTTCTAATATTATGAACTTGTGTTTATAGATGTTATGTCAGAATGTTTCTACAAGTTTTTTCAGTGAGAAAATAGAGTAACAGATTGTTTAGCAGTCCATTTTTTAGCAAGCAGATCTGTAAGAGGTAAAAGAAGGAAGTGCCTAATTCAACATTTGTGGGTGCTGGACTAGTCATAGCATCATAGAAGCACAGAATAGCGTGGTTTGGAAGCTCTCACTCTGAGGCGCAGGGACATCTTGAATCAAATCCAGTTGCTCAGGGCCCCGTCTAGCTTGACCCTCAGTGTTTCTGAGGCTAATGGATAATATGGGGACTCATTTACTTTTTGCAAATATTGTCTTTTATGTGATTTCTGAGAAGAGTATTCTGGGATAGAGGAACCATTGCTTGGCCCGGCTGGACATCTCATTCCACTGAACGCCAGCATGGCTGTAATTGTAGCTGAGAATGAAGGCAATACTGAACTACCGGCATTTATTCTTTTCTCTCTTTTACCAGCTCATACTTCAGGTGTCTCGTACCCTCTAATATTTCGTACAGCTAGGAGTGCAGAAGTACAGGAGGGAGCAGCACAGTGCAGTTGTGTGACTGATGCCCTATGGGCACAGCCAGTAACATTGGTATGCTCTCACCACATCAGGAGACATTGTCACACCATCTATCAAAACCTGCCACAAGCACTGTGTTGCCTACCCAGTCACTTCTACCACATCCAGAGCTACTACACATCCAGTGCATCTCCAGGTTTTTCTACTAGAAGTTACTTTTGAAAACATCTCTATTTGGAGCTGAAAACACTTGAATAATAAGTGTCCATGTTATTCTTTCTGACTGGAGGCAAAGAAAAAGTGGCTTTTCGACAATTCATCAAATTCTGTTTGGACCAGAGAACTTTACTATGGTGTTGTGCCAAGTTACAATGCCAACTTTCAGTAAGATGTCAGAAGATAATTTAAACAGAAATTTCCTGCTCAGAATACTATTGAACAATGCCTTTTCCAAACTTTTATAATTAAGATCATCTATAAACCTCGGAAATATAATGGCATGTCACATAGCCATTAGCACTGGATAAGAAGCCTATTAATTTATTTTCTAGTTAGTACCAATTTTAATATTATTAAAACCAGTTCTCTTTGTTTATAGAATACATTTTTACTATCATGAGGAAATAGAAAATTTTCAGCCTCCCATAATGATCAAGTTGTTTTAATAAGCTTTATCACAAGAATTTGTTGATTTCTAACAGGTAATTTGCTTGCAGTTGGAATACGAAATAATTCATAAAATTCTGAAAAAAAAAGTTCATTTTCTAGATCTGGTTTGGATTCTACTTCTACATTTGACAGCAAGTAGAAATTCTGGCATGAGTATGCTCAGGTAAAAATTCCTCACTTTGAAACTCACACTGCATAAACCCCTATAAACTAGTCATAAGCCTCTCGTGTAGTCTGGACTGCTGAGGTTTGTCATTCAAAACTTCTAACCTATGATGGCCTTTAAATCTGTTCTTAAGGTGTTTCATGTCTGTAGCCTGTGCAAATGTCTAGAATCAGAGAGCATACACAATTGTGTTGTCTGTACTGGTTGTGGGGAGCTGATGTTAATGTTAGAAAAGGTTGTGACTGGTTGGCTAGAAGTGCCCTCATTCCCCAAAAAACAGGGTAATGCTGCAGATAGTTTCAGGATGGCATGTGAAGTGCTCTGAATTTTGGCTAGGGATAGAATCAAGAGATTTTCATTTTACCCACAACATGCACTGCGCTTATTTTATACTCCCTTCGTACTCTGATATAAATCACCAGAGGCTTATCACTTTTTACATCAATAAATCCCTTCCCAAAGACTGAAAATATATACCAGTCATCAAGTCAGCATTTGTTTTGAAAATCCAAGCTAAAGAACAAAATATGAAACATTATCATTATTTGAAATTATATTTGGACAGCAAATGACGGATGTATGCTGGTGTTGCATTTACCTCTTCTCTTTAATCACATCATTTTACAAAATATGTAATTTTGGTCCCTTATCCCTTAAGAATTTAATCAGTAGTGGTTGGACTGTGTTGATAGTATATAGCCAGTTTTTTAGTACAAACGCCTTTAAGAATAAATTGGCAGAAAAAAATTATTTAAAACCTCATTAAAAGGAGCAGCTAAGGTTTGGCACAAACAAACCTCAGTGAGGGAATTAATTCTTTTTCACCAAATTAAAAAATATTGGTTTGTTTGTTTTAAAATGATATTGGTGCAGCAATCCCCCCCCCATACCTCCCCCAAAATATAGCTGATCTGCTGGTTTTGATGCTTTTTTGTGCTTGTAGAATTCCTATATAGCTTCAGTTTAAGATTAAATTTGGCAAGTGATTAGACCGTAATATGTCTAAATGCTTTGTGTATTTTGGAGGAAAAAAATAAAAAAGAGCTGAGATAATAAAGCTCCAAAAGTTGCTGCTGCGTGTGTACTGCAAGTGTTTTTCAAAGAAGTTTCAGAACATTTTTAATTAGGTGGCTAAGACTATACATGGTAGACTGGAACTGTTTGGTCTGTGGGGTAAATAATGTGCATTTTAAAAACATTTATAAATACATATTCCCCCACTTGACAGTGCTATTCCAGTCCACTGAGTAAATAATGCATATTTTTAAAAATTCATAAATACATATAATATGTAAAAAAGCTGCCCAGATACTGTATTTGTGGGACCTAGAAACTTGGATGATGCTGAAACAGACACAGTCCCCAAGGATAACAATACATACTCTATAACCTCCCATGAAAATTTTCTTTCAAAATAAAGCAAGGAAGGAAATTCTATAGACCAAATTACACTCAAATAATACGAAGGCTCTGACGCAAACCTCCAGAACTGTGCAGAGTTGAAGCAAAGTTTGCCTTTGTCCTCAGATCATGCTGCTGAGCTTTTTTACTCCATTCCTTTCTTTTCCTTCTTGCTACCTTAAGAATAGCATGATTTAAGAAAAGAAGGTCAGCATTCACATTTCATTTCTTGAGCCCTGTGAATCTGAATACTCATGATTATTCAGAGAGAAATGTTTTATTTCTATTCATTAGTTTTCTGGATTTGGATTTTTCAAAATGAATTCCTGAATTAGAGGAATATAGGAGTAATCTCAAGCAGCCAGAAACCCCTGGTTTGATGTAGGAAATGCAGAATCTCTAAGTAACAAGTATAGATGAATAGGTTGGGCTTTCACTTCTGTAGTCCTTGATACAACAAAATGCTGAAGCACACACTTAACTTTAGGTGTGTGCTTATGCTCACTCCTATTCAGCAAAAAACTTAAACGCATCCTCCAATCAACTTTAACTAGAGCATATGTTCGTAAGTTTTTCTGAGTCAGTGCTTAAATTACACAGATAAAGGAGTCCTGACTGAATCTCTACTAACAAGATTAAACATTTTTAAGGTATGTAGACCTGCTGGGAGTTGTGTTATGTGGTGGTCAAGCAATCTCCTCCCTCCTTCTCTGTGCATTTATTCATAGGTATCCAATAAGATGGGCCCACTGGGAGCAAATTCTGCCCAACCTGAATGGCAGCACTTCATGTCATCCTGAATTTTATATGGAACAGAAGAAAATGAGACCCCACAGAGAGCTGGACAGAAAAATTGTCCACAAAATTATAGGGTTTGAGTCTGAAAGGAAATTATATGAATTCTAACCTCTGGTTTTGGGGTTTTTTTCCCCTCCTTCCAGAGGGGAAAGACCACCTTCATGTGATCTGGTTCCTTAGTGAAATTATTCCTGTGTGTATCTTTATGTTATTTTCTTAGCTTCTAACTACTGTATTTCTGCACAGTTTTGTATCTGCTAGCCCCAGCATTTACAGCCTAGGAAAACCTCATAAATCTACTTCATTTTTCTAATAAGACATGAAAGTCCTTAATTGGCCTTAATGAAATGCACTTAAAGGGCAATAAACGTGTTTAAGCCCCTCTTTCAGGGTGAGCTACAGTACTCTCACTCTGCTCTGTTTTAGCCTTTGTGGTAATTAATCACTTATTCATATGTGGCACATCAGTAACAAGATCAAGCAACTACTGCACAATTGCATGATAATAAGCTGCTCATATATGTGTCAAGATTTAGCAATCCTTTTTAAAGCCTAATTTAAACTCATTTTACAACTAAGCAGGCTGCTTCTCTGAAGTATTTCTACCCAGTATCTTTTTACATATTGCTGCTGAAATGCCATCTTTTTATTTTGTTTATAGAGCTGCATTTGCCTTAAATCTACTCATGGCACCAGAGTGAATTACAGCAATGTAAGAGTCTTACCATTGTATTTTTGCAAAGGCTTTATCTTTGATCCAAGACTGCAGTCACTCTCACACAAAAGGAAAGGCCACAGAATTAACATCCATTAGGATAACATTTTAAAAAAGTAATGAATTACAGTGAAGGCTTATTTTCCAGGCTGCTGAGACAGCTTGTGAATCCCATGCTGCTTGCCTGTGTCAGTGGACTAGAGTACAATCTGAGTGAAGGAAACCAAAGTTATTTCTTAGGAGTCAGGCCTTTGATTCCTGGCAATGAATCTGTTCCTAAAACCTGGAATCTGATTTGTATTTGCTGTAGCTTCCAGAATTCCTTTATTTAGACACAGAGAAGTGTATATATAAGAATCTAAGTTCAAGTAACGTTGACAAAAGCTGATGTCTTTTGCCAATCCAGTGGCCTGAGATGAAAAACAGCAGTATCCAAAATGTCTCTGAGACAGGTGCTCACTTTTGCCAGGCAGGTGTTGTTGCACCCCACAGTGACATATTCATAGGAAGTGACCTGAACATTTATGTTTGGTTTTCAAACAAACAAAGGGTCAGTTCAGTCCAAACTACATATGAAAACGCACAAATGTAAAATGGGCCTGTCGTTCTCCATGGATTATCTCAGGTGTAAGGGCTGTTAAAATCTTTGGTTTCAGTTTGGGGATTCTGGAGCCTGTTTTGTATGAATCTGTTTCACAACAGCAGTAAATAGAGCCTGCAAAGTCACATTTAGGTTTCTAATGGTTATTTTGTGTCTTGTAGGCATTCCCACTTCAAAAGTTGTCCATTGTCATATTTGATCTACAAAAAGAAATTCATGTTCTTACTGTGAGTGCAGGCACTTATAGAGACCAGTGCATGGGCGCTTTAAAATCACGTCTTAATCCAGCCCCCCATAGTAACCTGGTTATGGTAAAAATGTAGATAGTCATCTATGTTTGTGCCTGTGGGAACGTGTGTCTTGGCTGTGGCAAGGTTGTCAGTAAATCTAGAAACATGCCCTATATTCTGGCAGCTCAAGATCAACACCCATGTATATTTTCTGGTTTGGACTCCATTTTAGTGCAGAGAGATGGGAGAAGGAGGAATACAAACACTTTCCCTGGTCATGCCCCCCACAGAAAGAAAATGGACCCATACAATTTTCTCTATTTAGCAGCTTGTGGGAAACGCCCTGATTAAGGAAACAGTTTCCAGAGGGATGGTACAGTACTTTGAGGAAAGTCTGCCACAAGCCAGATCTTTTGGTTATGAAAGCAGCTTACAGTACACACTGCCGATCAGTTAAAACTCAGAAGCAGAACACAGCAAGTTTTTGTCAGTCTTAAAACACCTTCACACCTAGAGTTAAAACAATTTGAGGAAAATGCCAGATTGGTAAAATGGACCAATTAAAACCCTATTAAAGTTTAAACTCTTTTCAAAAGCGAAGGATAACTAGGTAAGGTTTAAGCAGTTCTTCAGTCTGTAACTGTGAGAAATTGGGACCCGCAGGAAGGAAGGCAGTCAGGAGACGGCCTTATTCCAACAGCTGCTCATTCTTCAGTAGTTGATGTCATCAGTATGTTGCTAGCTCAGGCAGAGGAGTCTAAGCTATGAAACAGTACCACAGAAGCAAGAGGATTTCTGCACCACAATTAAAAATGTAATGGAAAAACATACATTTAACAGAGGATATCAAAAAGAAGGTGGAAACAATGGAGAGTTTTGGACTTGACTAAATCCGAAGATTCCATTACAGTTCTCAAGGCACTCGGTCTCTCTGATAAGAACCAGATGGTGCCCACAATCTGGGACAAGACACTTTGAGAGATGCTATAGGAAGTCCTAAAATTAACATTTGACAAAGCTATTCATACTTATCAAGCACGGGAAGCCACTTGGTTGTAATAGATTAGGAGAAGCTTATGGGAGGTCATGGGTGCTCTGAAGTGTTAGATGTGGCACAGAATGTAAAATGCTACCTCACGAAGCAGTGGGGATGGGGATGGGGACGGGAGGAGAAAGCTGCTAGAAATATCCCCAGTACACACTTTAAGGAATACTTCTCAGCAATAGATGTGGGGTTTTTCTCAATCAAACAAGAACATGATTCCTAAGGGGTTCCAGAAATATGTATTAGAAAGAATATACAAATACAATTTAGAGGTTGGAAAAAACATCAGAGAGTGACTAGAGAATTTTACACTGGGCTTGCACCCTTTCTAAAATGTGCCATGAAAGCCAAAAGTGAACTGGGTTAAAAAAGGGATTGTGCTACCCATCATCAGTTGCAACCTTTGGTTCAAGAAGCCTTTAAACCAGTTTCTGATGGAAGCCAGTAAAAGTATACTGGGCAATCAGCTTGTGCCATCTCTCATCTCTTTCTCTTAGTATCCACTGCTAGTCATTGTTGGAGATGTGGTTTTGAGAAAGATGGACCTTTCATATGACCTCATATAATGGCAGAATAGTAAACTGAGAAAGCTATAAAAGTTTATTCCTATGCCAGAAATGTAGTCCAAGTCAAAATAAATAAATCAAAAAAAAAAAAGGCAAAAACAAAACCCAAAATCTGGTGGCACAAGGAAAATTGGCATTAATTAGTTTATATTGGCTGGAAAAATCCTTGTACTTGTCCTTAACTGTTATTTTTATTCTTATTGTTTCTCTGGGATATTCTACTATAGAGACAAAGGAGATTGCATATCAAATCTATGCACTTCACACACAGTTCATAAATGCCTGATGCTGGATACAGGATAGTTGTCAGGAATATACACTGCTTGAGCTTTGAAATAAGGTTGTAGATGCAACACTACTGATCCCATTAAGCAGCAAATTTGTAGAAAACCACAGCTGAAAAATATGAAGGAGTCTCAATTCATGTCGGCTGTAGTCAATCTCATCTCTATTTAGCAGTCTTAAATTACAGAGCAGCACTAACGAATCAAACATGGGTTATCAACTGCTACCATTTTGTTCAGCTGAAAACTGAAAACCAGGATACTTACATTGTTAGAAAGTAACGTCAGAATCCCCAAAGACTTGCAGAAATAAAAAGGGACAGATAAAGCAAAATAGGATTACTTGGAACATGGGAATTTCCACCATGCCATGAAAATGATGCTATGTGTAGCTACAACACGAGAAAAGAGGCAGAACTAGCAGTGGTGTCACAAAGAGAAGCCTCAGGGTTGCAGATCTTACATGCTTTTTTAGTTTTTTCATCCCTGAGGACTGTATAGTAGGGATGAATTGATAGCTGATGGGCTTAGTGCTGTCTGTCAGCAGTGCCGCTGATGCACTTACCTATGGGTCTGCAGAACAGCATAGGCCACTGCTGCAAGCTAGTCTATTTTTTCTTACATTCTTATATCCTTAAAGAACTAGCTTTAGAAATTTTAAGTTCTGCATTATTTTGATTATTCACTGTTGTTATTGTCACATCTAGTGGGGAAACAAAGTTCTCTATTTTTTAAGAGGTTTAAGACAGATGAAATAATTAATAGATGCTTTTGTTATATGCTGCCTAACTAGGACTCAAGTGCTTAGCAAACATGGCAAGAAAGACAAGGTAGCGGATGGAGGGAAAAGATCTGCGTGGAAAAATCCAGCTTTGTTCTGAATTCTTGTAAACAAGAAGGATATTTCTGCTCATGAACAGAGGCAGACTTTTAAATGAGGAGGCTGATGCTCTACTCTTTAAAGTCATGGAGAAGTGTAAGTTCATTTGATTTCTGAAGATCCACCATCTACTTAGACTGTCTTGGTAAAACTGCTGTTATTTACTTGCTAACATGATCCTCAATCTAGCCATCTTCTTCCCGCAAACAACTTTTGAATTTTTTGGTGAACATCAGCTGAAGGTGATAGGAGATCATGCGAGCCAGCGTGAACTATGCTCTCCATCCAGGGGGAAAATGATGCTGCTTTTTCAGGTGATAAGTGAAGGGAGAGGAAAAGATGATACCGTGGGGTGGACTGCTGGAAATGAGAAAATGAGAGGATATCTTGGGAGACTTAGGTGTCCTAGAGTTGTTGCCTGTGGTGAATCTTTACTTTCTGATGTTTAGCATAAAGGTGAAAAAAGGTCAGTGTCCTGATTAGAGCCAGGAGTGGAAATGCAATAAAGGAAAGTAGGGAAAATTTGGTCTCAGTTTTAGGGACTTTTGGGAAGAATATTGCATCTCCATGATGGACTTCAATTAATTTTTCAGTTGATTTTTTAACTCATTTATGTTTTTCTCATTACATGCTATGGTGTAATTAAGTATGGGAAAGTATGTCCCCTTTCGTGTTTGACAGCCTCTGCTTGATAGAGTCATGCAGTGCCTGCTAGTTTGGATGGTATGAGATACAGCGAATGACTTTTACCTGTTCACCTTTCCTACACTGCTCATGACTGCTCATGACTGACATGCTCTTCCTCTCAGTCATTTCTTTTTCCAAGTTGAAAACTCCTACTCTGTCTAATCGTTTCTCATATGGCACTTACTCCACACCCCTGATCAGCTTTGTCACTATCCACAATACCTTTTCTGAGTCTATTGTAACTTTTTCGAGGTGTCTGATTAAAATATTCAGTATGTGCAGTATTCAAAATCATAGGTGAACGAGGCAGAGGCAGAATAATGTTCCCATTTTCTTCTCTATTTCTTTCCTAATAGTTTTTAATGTTTTACTGGCCCTTTTATGTATTTCTGAATGTTGAACAGACATTTTCAAAGTACTAATCAAAATTACACCAAGAAATCTTTCCTAGTGTCAATACTAGTGGAAAGCCTATGCTTCTGTCTGTGTAGTTAAGATTACTTTGTGTCGGTCAGTGCTTAATTTTACTTCTACTGCACTGTACAGTTTCTCAGCATTGTAAGAATCTTCTGTAACTCTTTGGTCAGTTGTAGTTCTGAGGATCCTGAAAAACTTTTTTTCACCAGCAAACTTTCTTAGCCTCTCCATTTTCTTCCCATTCCACATTATTTATAATATGTTGAAAAACACAGGCCTGCCTGTGGGTCCCCAAGGGGCTGGTAACCTTCCTCTGACAGGAAACCTCCACTTTACTTTAACTCTTTGTTTCCTGTCTCTTAACCAATTATTAAGTCATCAGAGGACTTTGAGTCTTATTCCATCTTGATTTAATGTCTTTAAAAGCTTTCGGTGAAGGATCTTGCCAAAACTATTTCTTTCAATCAAAAAATACTTTCTCAGCTGTATCGCTTACTATTGTTAACACTTTCATTACATTTCAATGGATTGGTGAGGTATGATTTCCCTTTGCAGAAGCTGTCCCAATGTATCATATTTATTTACACCTCTACTGCCCATGTTCCTTATTATTGATTATACCAATTTTGACCCTTATAATATCAGACTTATGAAGCTGTAGTTCTCTGCATCTTCCCCTGGGTAACTTCTTAAAAATCCATCGGAGTTGTCATTTTTCATTACTGATATGAGTTACTTACAATTTTAGCAACTTCCTTTAGAACTGTGACTATATGAAATGTGACAGTTTATCCTATTTTCTATTTTCCTCAATTTGTTCTGTTTGAAGGATGTAGATATATTTTGTTTAGCTTTCAAACTTCTTCTGCTTTACTACTTAAGCCAAACCAGCTTTTCTGTATTTTTAAAGTCTTTATAAATAGGTCATTAATGTATTTTCCAAGCTAGCACTATTAGATGCTATTTTAGCTGCTCCTTTTAAATTTTTTTTCAGTGTAATATTTGTCTTTATTTGCATCCCATACTGCAACTGGAGAGAACCCACAGTCTATTATTTTCCAAAGTCTTATGATCTGTAAACAAGTCCCATGATTGTGCAGAGGGTTTGATTACAGGGTTCCAGTTAATGAAATAATGAAATTGCTCTGTCTGTGTATCAGTAGCCTCCTAATGACCTATGAGCTTGCTGCCAGTTTCAAACAAATTTGATAGAAGGATCCTAAATATTATTGCATTTCTAAAGTTTCATGGAAATTGTCTGGGTACTGGAGAGGGACCTCAGCTGAATGATTGCATTGAGCAGAAAGTCAAAAAGGTAAAACAGACATTATCCTGTTTCTCAGCAGATGGATATATAGTCAGACATAGAGCATGTTCTGTCTCTTGCCTGGTAGACAGGAGACATAAGAGAATCTAAGAGTCTCATGCTGGGAGAAGCTTTGAGAGAATGAAGACACAGATAAGTACAAAACCTGGTTTCATTAGTTCTTCAGCTCGTAAAGTCAATTTCATGAAGTTTGAGTTGACAACATGATTTAATTATGGCTAAATTCTGTCTCTGTCCAAGAATATTCTTTAAAGAAGGAAGACTAGAAGTCCACATGCTGTGACTCCCAACACTACTTCATCGGGTGAGGCAGCTAATTCACGCCTTGCAGTAAAACACTCTTAGAAAGCTATTGCAAAAGTATCCAGTCTTTTCGACTCTTCACCACGAGGGAGTGTATGAGAAACAGCAGCTGCCTGTATGGCCATCTCTGTATACCCACCAGGCCAGTCTCTAACCTCTTTCAGACCGTGGGTGCTGAGACAGGCAAAGGAGATTTGAGCTGAGCCTGATATTAAAATGCTGCAGTGCGGAGGGAAGATTAGACTGCCATGCGGCAGTCAGGTATCTGCTGGGGGCCCCCTGTTCTTTTGGGGTGTCCTGATACTGCAGTGAGGGTGCTTGGAGATGGCCGT
The DNA here is from genome assembly GCA_013396775.1 of Cephalopterus ornatus. Taxonomy (NCBI): domain Eukaryota; kingdom Metazoa; phylum Chordata; class Aves; order Passeriformes; family Cotingidae; genus Cephalopterus; species Cephalopterus ornatus. Next base: position 152,613 of record VZRE01000643.1, read on the forward strand.
ATTGTCTAAATGAGCTCATCTAGCTCCAATGTCTGCTCTGAACTGTAGTTCTCCTTGCTCGCTCATATGCTGCTTAATCCCATGCAGGATCACCCTGCTAATTTGGAATAATTAAAAAAAAATCAACAGAACCAAACAACTTGATAATATGTGCTAAGGAGAGCTGGCACAATTTGCTCGTCTGTAGCACTTAAAAATGAAATGCTCCATCAGCAGGCTTCCTCAGTGCCATTCAAGGTGATGTAAACATGTACCAAAAATCTGAATAAAGTCATATTTCTAATGGTGCAGGCAAAAATTCTGACCTAGTTTAATCAGTCACTGTGCTTTTCTGGTTGTTCTGATTTGTTGTTCATTTGCGTTGGGCAGCTGGACAATAGGATTTTGCATGGGCCACAAACAATGAAATAAAACAGCAAGATGTACAGTATTTTACTGAAACGTAATATAAAGGGCAGCAGGGGACTAGTCAAAGCCCAATATTCTGAGACTGTAATTTTTTATCACTAGTTTATTTCCTAAACCAAAATGTTTTTGAGTATAAATATTGGATGAAAGCAACACTGCACCACGTTTGCTGTCATGGAGGCAAGACCAAAACCTACTTTTTATTAGAATTAAATTAATATGGCATAAGTAGTTTTACAGTTTTAACATTTTAATATTATTTACGTTCTAACTGCTCTGCATAAATAGAACTGTTCCTTGCTTCTTTTGGTTTTACTACTAATAAAAAGTAATAGGCATAATAATTTAGGGACTGTTTGCATTTCCAGGCACTTTTGTTCTGTCATGTTTACCTACTCAAGGAGACATACCAAAAGCCAGATCACAAGAAGCTTTAACACAAAATACAGCAGCCACTTTTCAACCAGACTATGTATCTGAGAGCAGGAGGAGCCTAAAACAAATACCTACAATTAGTATTGTTGATGAAAGGACTTTCCAATAAAAAGAAGATTGAGCAAGTAGCTCTGGGCAGAAATCTACTAGGATGGCTTTTCAGTTTTATTCAGTGCATTACAGTAATTACATTATAGGTATATTAACAAACATATTTCCCTAATTACCAATTGATTTCCCAGAGTACTCAAAAATGTGCAGAAAAATAACCCTACTTGTGATGGACATGAAGGTAATTTTTTAGCACTGACAACTTTTTACATTTCATTTGACAGTAAAAGGAACTTTTCAGTATGGAAGAATGCCATCAGTCCCAGTGCCAAGTAGCTAAGAATCTCAAACAGTCACCAGAAAACTCATGAAGTCAGATTGTGCTTCCAGGGTCTCCAACAACAAAGGAACAAATGTAGACTTCCTCTGCTAACATGACAGAGGATGTGGTGTAGAGGCAGCATTTTTACATTTTAGGGTATATTTAGCAGTACAGCTTGGAATATATTGAAGAAAATAGGTGTTCTATAACTCCTAGAAGTTTTTTCTCGGACTTTCCTGGATCCAGGAATGTACACAGTACACATTGTACTGTTAATAGATTTATGTAAAGCAGCCTACATGTAATCTCTTTCTAGTTAACCCTTAAAGGTTAGGCAATTTGGTCTTATCACAAATGCTGACTTCAGAGAGCGTAAGACTTTATAGGCTCTTCCTGCTGCCAGTGCCTCCTAGGAACACTCTACAGCTCTACGAGGTTTAAAAGTCCCTGTCCTGGCTCAATCTCTAAACTCTTCCTTGCCTCACTGGCACTTGGAAAACTAAACAGGTTGGGCTTCCTTAGCTGAAGGCAGGTTTTTTTTAAACCTTCCCAAACCTTTGATCAGTGACTGCTTAATGTGGAGTGATACCTTTCCACCTATCCATAACATGCTACCACTTCAGAAGTTTTTCATATGGTGTCATCAAACACAAATCATCTTGCATTTGTTGGACTCTAATAATCTTTTGCCTAGTAAGTTATGTAAATTGCTTTAGTAGAGTATTTGATGTCACTAATTCAATGCACTACTTTCAAATTTTCCTCTGTTCCTATAAAGGGTTTGGTTCTCCTTTCATATTTATGTGGTTTATGGGTCACAAACAGAAAGGAGTGAGGTGGGGTGTTTGTGATTATTAGGCATATTGAGTAGAATGGGTTACATCTTTATTGTTGCCAGTTCTGGTCCCCTTCATTCTACTAATACCATAAAAGGCAACTAGAATATCCACTGACTTGAAAGGGCTTTGAATACAGTTTACAGAGGCATATAATTTATATAGTTTTTTAGCAAACCTAAGGATCAAGTCCAGCTATTGACTAAACAAGCACAGGTGCCTTGATTTTGACTTCTTACATGGGATGAGTTTGAAGCTGTCAAAGCCTGCTTCTGTTTTTGCTTACATTAATGTAGCAAACACTACCACAGAAGTCAGTAGAATTCTTATACAGGCATAAATTTACTGAAAGTTAGAAGAAAATTAGGCCCTAAGTCTCCTTTGCCTGAGTCATGTTTTAGTCATTGATCATTTTATCCTCAATTTGGGATAAGCCTCGATGAAATTTTGTACAGCCCTATCGTGTTTGCAATCTAAAAAGAGGTTAAGAAAATAGCCACACTGGGAGGAGTGACAATATGCAAATGCCTTTGCAAAGCACATTTATCCTCAGCAGAGTTGTAACATGTCCCATGGTTCTCATTAAGGGTTCTTTGCTAAATCTTTTTGTTTTTCCTGTCTTACTGGCAAATGTTTACTATTCCCAGATATTTACTGTATTTAGCATCAAACTGTAGCTGGAATCACAGACAGCTGCTGAAAATGTTGGTGAGCACAGAAAATGCTGCAAACAAATAAAAGCTGAAGGTGGGAGAAAGGAATTCTCCCAACCTGCATGGTCAAAGACCAGGGAACGGGTTATGCTTTCCTCCACAATGCTGGTCTTTCACAGTCTGCACAGTCCCCCTTCAAAAAATGAAATATTTTCTGCAGGTCTCCAAAAATGATCATAACTTAAACATGCATCCTCCCACAACATTCAGAAAATGAATACTGCTGTTGTTGCGTACATTGACATAGAAACTCTCTCTCCTTCCCAAAGTATCTCAAGCTCAGAGTGTATGAACTGCTGATGCTGGGCTCACCATGGCTGCTTGGGCTTCTTTAGGACAAGCAGGTGTCTCGCAGAATCCAGATGTTCTGCAACGGAGAGCAAGGCCTCAAAAGCACCTCTCTCCCTTGTACCACCATGCCTGAGATAGTGCTGCATTTCCTCAGCGAAGGAAAATCTTGTGGCACCTCACAATGCATGATGCGAAATGCTGACTTCTGATGGCAGTTGCTGTCATTTTGCTTATTTAATTTCCAGCATTTGCAAATTGGTTGCTGAAGACTCAAGCTCTGGCACAGAAGCCCTCGTATTTTTGAAGTCCAGATCCAAGAACTGAATATGTATGCCTGGGAAGTTTGGGCTATGCCACTGCAAGTCTGCACATAAAAGAAAAAGAGATGCAGTGAGTTTAAATTTTGTACTGGAGATTCAAAACATCATTCTGCAAGATCTAAAAAGTGACAATGACTGCTCCCACTGAGGGAGTTTTTTCAATTGATTTCAGGTGATTCTGGATCAGGAGGTACATACCAGTTTGAAAATGCAAATGCTGGACTGGTATATCCTATTAAAATACTCCTGGCTCAATTACTCATCTCTCTGTTGTACTTTAATTGACTTTGCCTTATTCTGTTCCCAAAAGGGAAAGTTCCTGTCTGTTTGTACTGTAAAGTTATTGATCTGTACGGTGACTGTGCCTGAGCCCTTGGAGACATTTTGCAGGAGGCAGGGGAATAAAGCACTGCAGCGTGAGTTACGGCAAATTCACTTTGGGTCCAATTTTGCTCACAGTCTGTTGAGGCCTGAGCAGTCTGCAAAGCTCAGAAACACAGCAGCATTGAATGGTAAAGGCCTCACTATGACAGTGGGTTTTTGTAAGTGCAGCACATCTAATTTTAAGGTCAGAACCCCCAGGTGTCCTTCCTCCATGCAACGGACACGTACGCGGCTCAGAGATAAAATGTGTTGGCTGGCTCAGTGTGAAATAAACTGCCACGCACTGATGTGGGTTGCTTTTATGTGGAGTCTGTAGAACCAGTTACAGCTCAGAGCAAATACAGCCACTTCTCTTTAAATTGTTTATGATCCATTTCTAGTAGTTCTCCTGCTAGTACAGATTGTTCAGCAACCAAACAGCAGGCTTAATCCATCAGGTTTGAAAGAGCAGAGATATGCTGAGGACAAATTTGGCCTCATGTGTCCATGTTGAAGCTATTGGCTCTTTTGGATGTTTTATTTCTCAGTTTTTCTGTTGGCTTTTGTCTCTTTCATTCGATAAACCTCCTCCTTCCATCTGGAATTCCACCTCCTGTGTCCAAATCTCATCTTTCTAACTTTTCTAAACTTTAGGAAATAAAGAAGAAATGTACATAAACTAGAAAGAAAATGCTGACTCTGCTGAAGGAAGTAGAAAAATTGAGGCTGATTGATTGAATGTGAACTTAAATGTTTCAGGTTGAGCACTCAGGGACTCTGGCATCCAGAAAATACTTCTAGCATTGAAAAAAATGTGGGGTTTTTTTATCTCTGTTTCTTCCTGGTCCATAACTAGTTGCAGAAGAATATGAATGACTTTTTCCCTAGTGCCATGATCTTTTCCCCTGCAAAACATGATGAGCAACATTCAGTATTATTGTTATATAACTCTTAAATGATATTTTTTGTCTAAAATCTCAAAGTATATGAACAGTATAATTCTTGTACTAGGGGAAACAGAGACTCAGTGCTGTACTTTTCTTGCTTCGTGCCACTGAACAACAGTGGAAGAGCAAATTGCAGGTCCACTGTTCCAGATAAAACTGCATGTGCAGACAGAACTGTAGACGAGAAGGACTTAAGCAGGTACTTGCCTGGTTTATTTAAATGCCTCTCTGCCAGGCATCAGCAAAGACACTCTATTTCCTATCTTCTGACTTGAATACTCGCTTATTTTAAAATTTACTATAAGCAAGTGCTCAAGCATGTAAGCTTAAAATTCTCTTTCTGGAAGCATTCATGTGAACACGAGTCAAGTACTTGAATGTTTGTGGAAAATGAAGGCAAAGGAGGCATAAGCGAATATTTACGGAAATTGATTGTGATATGCACCCCATTCTGTCGGACTAATCAGAACAAGATTGACTGTGTGAAGGCATTACCAGTGAGCTGTAGAGAGGCCACTTGCCTACCAGTTCCAGAGCAAGGACCAAGAGCAACTGCTCCAAGGAGAGCAATTACCACCCCTTGTGCATTCCTGTGACCGCACATTGCTACCCAGGTCTAGGTGAGAGCCCAGGGGATGGGATAGGCTCACACTCTCAGTTTAATATAATAGCTTCTTTTGAAAACAAGATCATATATTTATTTCCTCATCATATGACTAGGGGGGAAATAAAAAAAAAGATAAAGCAGACAAGAATACTCTCATTTATTAGGCTTAGGGAGCTCTGATGTTCAAGCTTGGTTCTTGTGGGAACTGAAGATAAGAGAAAAAGCTCCCCACTGCCAGATATAACCTCTGCAGCAGGATCTCTAGAAAAAAAAAAGAAGTACATCTGAAAATGTTTTCCTTTGTACTGTTGGGTTTTTTATATTCCTAGGGACCAGCTACATGGATCTGGGAATTATATGATAAACTTTGGATTTATGCCGTCAGTTTCTATGCCTCTTATTTTTTACTTGCTTAGATTCTGATCGGAGTGCATTGCTACTTTTCACAGTACATTTAAAAAATCCACTTACACACGTATGTGTTTGATATTTATGTCATACCCTAAGGACCACAGTCTGGCCAAGAGATTACCTTTTAACAATTAAAAGGAAGGAGGAAAAGAATAAAATTATTACCACATTTTAATTTTTCTCTCAGTGAACTTCATATATTGGCTACATTGTGCTCTTCTGAAGTATGACAAGTATCTATTTGTGCCAAAACAGTCTTGAAAAGTGTGGTCTGGTATTCCTCAGATTGCACATCAAAATGTGATGCAAAGCAAAGAGAATGATAGAATTGGTTTGATAGCCACTGAAGCAGGCAGAGAACAGACATATTGCTGTCCAGAAGAAGGGAAAAATAACACTGAAGGAATGAAAAAGGATTTAGAAAAGTGTTTTCTAAATATAATTTGTTTGAGTCCTAAAGATTCTTAAAGAATCAGGATCTCTCCTTATTCTTTAAGGAATAGGTGTGTTGCAGTCAAGTCGGGCACAGAAAACAAACTGCTATCCCTTTTGTTGTATTAACAGACTAAATATAACAGTGTTTACGCAAACATTTTATAAACACATCACTGCCACAGTACGTTGTACTGTGAGGAGCATGCATCTGAATTTACAGTTCATTGTATGAAAAAAAAGTGATCATTTATTTTAGATTATATACAACTTATCATCTGTTAACTAAGTACTAGGAAAGATTGCTGTGAGTTACTAGATTGTGTTCTAGCTCCTAGTTCTGAGTATTATTCAGGAGATAATGCTATGGGAAGTAAACATAGGAACTGGCTCTTCAAGTTCAGGTTCTGCAAAAGGTTGACAGAATGTAGACAAAAGTATGTACAAGTGCAACCTGCAGAACAATGTGTCTTGAGAAAGGTGAATTCCATGTAGTCTCCTGACGAGCCCCTGTGGGACACCTGGACACTCTTCTCTTAGTGGTCTATATTTTTAAATAGATGTAAAGCAGTCATCTTCTCCAAGTGTTTTGAGGTGTAACTTTTGGTTCACAAAATATGTGCTGGATATGGATATTTTCTTGTTCAGAGTTAACCAAATGTATGTACCAGGAGCTGATTTTTTTTTGACTGCCTAATGCTACCTTCTAGAAGATTTCCATTCAATGCAAGAAAATTCTCTTGTAATTAATTCTGAAATATTTTGGACATATATATACTTTTGGGAAAAACATTTTTTTCTACAAGTCTTATCATAAACAATGATGCTGTCCCAGGAAAAATGTATCTCACTCTCATGGGCTTTCATTGAATAAAGAGATTTTGAACTGAGCTCCTTAAAATATCAATGCTCTATATTACTCCCCAGATACAGATATAAATCTTTATAATAGTGCACTTTACAAGCAGCACTCCTGAGTCTTTTTTTGATTGGTAATCACAGTGTTTCCTTATTAATACAGTAAAAAATGTAAAAGACATAAAGAGTTTGCAATCTATCTGTTCTTTCTGTATGGATATACATCAGCTACTGCTTTAAGCAATCCTAATGTTTCAGCCATCATATTTTTTATGGGTTTATATGGGAAGGAAATTGTACCAGAAAACTGAATTCAATGACAGCCGTTCTGTGAATAAATCCAGTTATCTTTGGTATCCTGGATATAATAAAAATGTACGAAAGTTAAATTTCTGCATCATCACAGAGTTATGTTGACTGTTTTTTAATGTCAGTAGGGAAACAAAGTTCTAACCAACAGTTTTTTTCCCACAAACACTGCCTGATTTCAGGTTATGTTTTCATTATAACAGTATCTAAAAGACACTGTATGCTTACTAATCCTGACACTAAAATATCAGATCAAAATGTAGAAATATGCAGGAATAAAAACTAATCTAAACTTTGGATAAAATGTAAAACTCCAGATATTCCTACTATTTTTAAGCCTCAATTTTCCTACACCTTTGTGCCATGACTCGATGAAATCTTTCATGACCAAACTGCTTCTCCCCCAGTTACAGAGGCGACATGTCTTTCTCCCACTTTGATTAATGTTATGTTTGTGTTTGGTGGGAAGCTATGAATATGTAGGCTCCCATACCTTGGCATGAATTCTGGTAAACCCACATCCTTCCCACAAGCAACTTGTATTTCTGGAAGAATTCAGCCACATCTGGCAGACCCTCATTCCTTAACTTTCTGTGTGCCTGGACAACATTTTTAGGAAACCTTGTCTTTTCCTTTGGGAAGGCAGAGCAATTGGGTATTTTTTTTGTGGAAGGTGCAGAGGGATTAAGAGGTGTTTCTTACACCGTCTGTTGCGTGCTGAGGTAAATGTCATGAAACTCCAAGAACTGGATGTCTTTAGAGTAAAGCACCATTTTTTGGCAGTGGTGAGTGTTGATATGATTCCCATTTCAGAATATTATTTTGGCTTTATTGCTATTTGCCGTTTGCCAGCTGTCATTACCTGTTAAAGTCACCCAAAATGAAGACAAATGGAAAGTGAGCCTGTTTCTTAGACTCAAGGCAAAGTTAAGGCAAAGCCTGAATGCACCACTGCCATTTGTCACTGTCAGTAAGATACTTCCTTAATGCTGGTGGAGCCTGAGCTTCTCTGGAACAGGTCAGGCACTGGTCTACAAGTGCCATGCAGATGCTAAACCCACCATATTCCAGAAAGCATTTGTGAAGTAGGATATGCTAACCTTCTGGAACATGAACAGCTAATACAACATAGACTTCATAAACCACACAGTATGGCTTTAGGAACATCTTCTCTGGAGTTTCATAGAATATTCCCTAGTTATCCCAGCAAGATTCTTTTGAGGACATTACATGAATCTGTATATAAACTTTAAGGGGATGAATGGTGAAGTCAATATCAAAGATAAATTCTGTAGTCCTGTGTTTTCACTCTTCCATGGAATTATACTCTACAAAAACTGTGCTTTCACTCTTAGGTGTATAATTTATAGGGTAACTCTGGGAACTTACTTCCTACTTAGACCAAGGGATAATAATAAATACTTATTAGGATTTTGTCCCCATGTCATAGGACATTTCATAAGAATGCCATGGAAACACAGTTTTGTTGAAGAATCTATAGAGCACTATAAAAGCTGGCTGGATGACTAGATGTAGGTCATCAAGTGAGGGAATTCCTGTCAAAATGCAAGTTTATGTTGATTAAGATTTTGCAGGGATCTTGGCTACCTTTTTGGTCGAGTTCAATGTGGTACAATATGAACCTTATGGGAAATGTATGCCTACAATATTTTCAGTTGATATGAAGCTGGTGGGACTGCAAGGGTGCTGAAATATGGGATTGATATTCAAAATTATTTCAACAAGTTGTAGATATAGCCTGAAAAAATGGACAAAAAATTAAATTATACAAGAAAGCAGGTACAGCAGGTAACCAAATACAGGACAGGAAAGTTGGTTAGGATCATCTTTTCAGAATGAGGTTTGGGGTTAGTGTGGATTACAGAATGAATATAAATCATGATGTTGTAGGAGAGACAAGATTAATGATGGGATTTATAAACAAAAAGGCAATCTGTCATGCAGAAGAAATCCTTGTACTCTGGTCAGAAGTGGTAAAACCCAGCTTTACTGCTAGGTCCATTTTTTGAGACTTACAAATAAGAGCTGGATCTTACAGAAAGAGTTGAGAGAAGGAAACTGGAAATGACAAAAGTTCCACAAAGTGTCTCCCATGAAGTACTGTAATACCATTTGTAGAGTTTAGTGATAACACATAGCTGGAGAGAAAACTAAGGCACTGAGATGTAGGGTTTTCTGGTTCTGCTTAGAAAATTCTCACCTGCAGTACTGTTTGCAGTTTGGAGCAGTCTTGTGGAGAAGCAGCTTTTCGTAGTCAACCAGGTACTGATCATGCAGTCCACAGAGGGTAATAAATACATAACCCTAAGTCTTCCTAAAATGCAACATATAGATGTCCTGATTAATAGAAAGAAATCTTATACTTTCTTGTGTATCATTATTATTAACCATTATTTATCAGGGTCATTGTTTGGCTCTGGCACTCTTTAGATATAAATTAAGATATTTTCCTCTGGTTGTATTTCACTGTAAAATAATTTTAAAAATCAGCTTTACTTTTTACATTTTTTTAGAAACTATGATGTCTACTTAGTCGAAGTAATGCTTATTGCAACATTGAGTGCCTCATCATGGTAATAGCCCAGAAAGGACTCTGACGGCAATATGTCTGGGGAATAATGTGAACAGTGGAAAAGGGCTGTGCTGCAGATTCACAGTAGCAAAACAACTGACATATTAATTGACTGGGATGGACTGTAACATAGCAGAACATAATAGGAAAGCTGGGATGATATAATGCTGCAGAAGTCTTCAAAATCAGTTGGACCACACTAGTGATCTGGTTCCTCCTTTTGCCTAAGGCGAAAAAAGTATATCTAGACCATTCCCAATTATGCCTAATTTTTTCTTAAAAATCTCTCACCCTTGCTAAAGGCTCCACATAGTTCCTAGTTTCCATAGATATATAACTTTTCTTATACACACAGACACAGATATATATGAATATATATATATGAATTTTCTGCTGAAAAATAAGCCAATTGCCAAATACTTCTTCTTATGACTTCTGTGGTTCCTTCATTACCACACTGAGTGTGATGGTTAGGGTTTATCATATTTTTTTTTAATTATGTCCCATTTTCTAAACATCTTAATGTTCCTGCTGCTCTTCAGTCCTTTCAATTTGCCTACATCTTTCATAAAGTACGACACTGAGAGCTGACACAGAAGTACCGCTGAGCTTGGTAGCAATGGGGGGAGTGAGACAATTCCTTCCCATGTCTTACATAGGATGTTCTGGTTAACACATGTCAGAATGACATCTGTCATTTTTTTTTTTTGTAACAGCGATACACCACAGGCTGAGAATTAGTTACTCTGCTGTCTTCCACCACACCAGGCCCTTGTCTATGCCACTCTTTTATGAGTAATTAAGCACAAGTTCATCAGTGCCCTCGGTTGTTTTTTGTGGGTTTTTTTTTTTTTCTCTATGAATTCTTTACTTTCTACCTGTCTGTACTGGATTTTGTTCTATTGACTTAGGAGCCATGTTAATATGGCTAAAGAAGGGTCTCAGGCTCAACCAGAATAAGCAAAGTGTCAGTATTTCAGAGATTTTGTGTGCTAGCAGCTAACCAGCTGGGAATAGCACAGTCTCCCAGTGGTGAACATGGATTCTTGTGATACTCTGGGTCATGTCAAGGGCTGAACTCTCTGTGCTTTGCTTTTTTTCCCCTTGAATTATCCATGTACTGTAGCAGGTATGACACCAGACAAGGGCTGTCTCAGGAACTAGAGTGAATGTGAAAGCTGGTGTTAGCACGTAGCATGAAAGATAGCGGTGAACCCTGTCAAAACTAAAGATCAGACTGGGCCCCTGTACCTTTGCATGAAAAAAGGAACAAATCCTAGGGCTTTCTTCCAAAGGACCATGAGCATTGCAATCCCAGATAAAAGAGGAAATATGCCACTGTTTAGTCACATTTAGTTTAGGTTTCCATAAATCCCTGATCATGGGTATCTTTACAAACTGCACTATACGGAGAACTAAGCTGCTCTTGAATATTAATAACCCAGACGAGCCCCATCAATTCTGTATTAAGGTCATGTCATTCACTGCCTGCCTGGTGATGTCAGGGCAGTTCCAACAGTCTTTAAAGTACCATGTAATTTAAGGCCATGAATGCTAATTAAAACTTTTGGCTCCATTAATGCACATGTTCAGGAATAACTCAGAGTTGTGTAAAATACTGGGCTTTTGTCTATAATGGGAACATCAGTGGAAACTCATAGGTGCCAAAGGCTTTGCATGTTCTGCCCCCAGCTTTGGAGCATGGTGCCAGCTGAGACTCAGAATGTTAATTCCATAAATGCCTTCAAGTCAAGACTACAGGCATGTTTGTTTAATCTGGCTTTTCCTGAACAATAGCTCTGTCTCTGGGTGCATTCTCTGAAGTGCTCAGAGATATTTTTTGGTGGGTTTTTTTTAACATGAAGAACAACACCACATACGTAAATGTATAAAATGTGCAATGTATTTTTAATGTGCAGTGATACATTTGTCTTCATCACCCTATACAAAAAAGGAAGCTTGCATTCATTTGATTCCAAGAACTCGGAAGACTTTTTTTATACTAGCAATGAAGTTAAAAAAATCAGCCCCTTCTAAACTTGTATATTACATAAATAATGAACATTAATGCAGTTTCAAAAATGGTAGCAATCATTTCTCAAATGTATTGTTATTTTAATACCCACAAGAGATTACTTTGATTTTCTGAATAATATCTAGGTTTACAGCGGGAACTGCACAGCCTATGTGAGTAATATGAGACCTAATTATGTTATATCCTGAAATCAATAAATATGTGCTTTTAAAAGTGAGTTATCAATGCCATTTGAGCAAAGTCTCCTTACCTAGACTTTTTTGGTGCATACTTGTATGCACCAAGTTTGGTTGGAGGAAAAACCAAACCCTTCCAATCAAGGCTGACATTTTGCTGTTGTTTATTTCCCTTCACCTTCAACCCTCCCCCATCTCTCCTGCTTGCCTTCACCTGGCTGCCTTTGCTCATTTGCAAATCTCAATTGAACACTTTTTTTTTTTTTTTTAATTTGCAAGAAGAAATGCAAATTGCTAAAATGCAAATGATGGTAGTGACAAGAAGCTATATGCAAAAATATGATATAGGACTTTGATATAGAACCAATTGTGTCTGTGGGAATGACAAATGATACTCATATCGTCAAAATGCTGCATTTATTTTACCATGATTCTCCATGTGGACATTCTTACTCAGAAGTAAATACTTTTTTTGTTTCTAGTTTAGATAAACTGCTTTCAAAGCAACAGAAGCTAAAATGGATAAACCCACTCATTTTACTCACATGCACACACACATTCACATCCTTATGGAGGAAAAAGGGGGCTATATTGTCCAACTACAGTGGTTTAAATTCCCACATTACTATATATTGTTATAATTTCTGATATAGGCAGGCTCTTACACTCCATATGGCTTCCATATGCACGAACCCTTGGTTACTGAAGATGGATGAAAGCCATATTGTTTTTTAATGCATATGCTGAGGAAAAAGAGCTATCACTAACCTGTGAACTGATTATACCTGGTATACCTAAACTGATGCTGTTAAAGCATAACTATAGTTGCATAAAGCTGTGTCTATAGTAGAAACCTTTGGAAGGATACAAAGGGCAATTAAAAGCAAGTTATATTTTTTTAAAAGGAATTTCCATTACTGGCAGAAGTTTATAAAGATATTTTTACTGAAAAGGAAATGGTTTTGCAGATGCAGCTCATTTTATTGAAGGAGATGGCAAAAGCTGTGTTAGAAGTATCCTGTTGGTGGTAGGATAGCAGTCACAGCAGGACAGGGTGCTGGTAGAGCTCCCCTGACAAACGCTCCTACTGTAGACCAGGCCTCAGGGTCCATTTCTAAAGGTGTTATGTAAATGGGGTGTTAAAACCATTGTGACAGCAGAGAAACAAAGACCATTCCTTGAGGAGAAAGGAATATGCAAAACTGCCTGGAGACAGTCCAACAGTTTGGGGCCAGGTCCTCCTCTTCCACTTCTGGGTGAAAGAACCAGCAGGCAAAATTGGGTTCAATGAGCCATGGCAGGGCCATAAACACATCTGAGCTGAGGTGGTGGGCAAAGTCCAGGGGCGTTTGGGAGGTTTGGCAGTAAAGGTGGCTCATGAGTTCAAGCCCCATTTTGGGCCCCCGCTTGGTTTTCCCGGGACTTCAATGTGAAGCAGAAAGGTTGTTGTAGTGGGGAGAGTGCAAGTGTTGGAGGAGAGGTGCAAAGTCTTGTGCAGGCACTCCCCACTGTCTTGCATGCAGGACAGATGTGCAAAACCATGCAGATGAACATGGTCCAAGTGGCAGATGTAGCTTTCACAAAGCACCCAGATATTTCATGGTTCATTTCCCATGGTTCTGGATCAGCGTCCCTGGAGAGGTCATAGGCAAAGAGTTGCTGAGAAGCAGCTTATTTTCTGTTGTTCATACATTTACAGAGCTGTGGTCAAAATACTGAACCAGAAGGAAGAAAAAGGCTGTGGGTAACCTTGGGTAGAGCAGTCAATAATCTCTGCTTTCATTCCACTCCCTCCTGCCTCCATGCACCCCTAGACGCTGGCTGGATCATGAATTTAGGTCCGGGCATGTTGGTGTCAGCACGCAGTACAGCCTGAGTCCAACAGAAGTGCTCTTGATCTATCAGCAACATGAAAGAAATATTACAGCCCAGTGGCAGCAAGCAGGGGAAAAACCAAATAAAATGTTATTATAATATTTCCTGTTAGGGAAGTTGAGATAATATTGTGGCTGGTAGCTGACCAGCTGCTTTCATTTAATATTTTTCTAATTTTAGTCAGTGTTGGTCAAACAAACACAGCTTTCAGGGGATTTCCTTCAGTGTTAACAGACTGTCGTGTAGTTGGTTGAACAGAAGCTTTGCAGTGTGAGGTATGATCAAGAAATGTCCCCTTTTTAAAAATAGTGCTACATTGGTACAATTAGCTGTTCTTGAGGGGGGCAGATTTTCAAAACCTGGGATCCTGGTTGTGCTATTCATTGGCTTTGCCCTGCTGCAATCACGCATCTCTGGGGGTCTGAATTTGGACAGGGCAGACCTGCTTATGGTAGCGCAAATCAGTAAGGAAAATAGAGAAATTCCATATTATGGGTCTGCTGATGCTGGAGTTCAGCCTAGGGAGCTCAGCCTCTGGAAACAGTGGCTGTAGCTGGAGGTGCGAATGAGCTGCCCTGCACCTGCAAAAAGTAAGTCTGGGACTCAGCCCTTCTAAAATTATTTCTGGGCATAGAATGGGCTATTATAGTGGAGTTTTCAAAGAACTCTTTGTAGGGCAAAAAATAAAATTCGTTGGCTGCCTGGTAGCAGAGAGTCATAGACAGTCTGCCACTGTGTACTCAGTGCCCAATGTGCTGCTTATTCTAAGTTGAGCTGCTAAATTGCTTAGTGTTAATAATTTGTTGTTTGTTGCAGTGGTGGAGCTGCCTGTTTGTGGGACTATGGCTGGTTAACCATTGCCTCCCCAAGTGGTGCTACCCTCCATCCTCCTCTTGACCTTCTTTTTGCTGCCAAGTTGCAAGACCTTTATGTTGCATGTCTTGCTTTACAAGAGTTTTTCAGCATGTATCAGATGCTTGCATGAGTCAGAGAGCTGGCTTCCACTTGAGATCGCTAAAATCCGCAACATTGGGATTCAGAGCCACATGCTTCTCTAACGTTCATAACCAAAATGTCATGGCAATGTGGCTTCTGCATTCAGCAGAATTATGGTTTGCTACAGATGTTTATGAGTGCATGGGCACAGTTAGAAAGTTTGATGCCCAGTCTCCATTCTGCATGGAGGGATTTGAAGAAAAACCCAGGCACCAGACCCATTTCAGAAACTGTAAAAGCTGTTTTGGGGTATTCAGGAGTCCTGACTAAACTCACTCGAATGTTAACAAATTGTGTAATGTTATCAGTGTTATCTGTTAAAGGGAGTGGGAACAGCTAGAAACATATGTCATCTTGTATCTGTTTCATATAGTACTATTATGATCAGAAACTCTATGTCATCTTAGCATTCTGATATTTGTGCTCCATCAGTATGTCTGTAACACACTGGTTCAGTTGAGAATTTAAGTGATATTTTCATTTTGCTTAATAGTTGGTAACGGAAACACAGTCTGATGTCTCAAAATCAAACTGTGAAAGCCCTAAATCTTTGCTGAAGAATTCAGTGGTGAAACTGCAGCTCTCTGAAACCTCTGAGACAATTGGTATGCTTGAAAATATTGCAAAGGAAGAAAAGGAATACAGAATAGTGAATTGTCAGAAGGAAGGACCAGGAAGAAGAACAGCTTTCAGTTTATGAATGTTTGTGTTAGAATGACAAAGTACATATATCCAAGGGAGGCCAGGCAAGGTAATCTTACTGAAGACATTCTGAGGCTGGCAATGTTCTTCTTATTCCCAACACTTTGTTAAAGTCAAAGACTTTCTAAAATGTGTATTTACAGGTAGTATTCAGTCCTGTTGAACAGTGTTTTGAAAGTTTTATAAGGCTATTCTTCAACAAAACAACTGAGTGACATGGAAAAAAACCAACCAGTATTTGGAAATTACAGCAAATTATAGACTTTGCTCTTCAGAATGTGTTCCCAAATTTTTGCTCTTTCTTTACTCTTTTGCTAGCATTGCAACCAAAGCTATCTGCAACTAGCAGTGGATTCAGAGAAAAAGAACAAAACAGTGACTACCACAAAGAAAACATGAAAGAGAGAACATGTCATGGAGGACATCTACCATTAGTTCAAATAAGAAGAGCAGACATTCTTCTGGTAGCCAAAACCAGGATTATAGTCACGTTAAGACTACAGGTGATGTAGTCCTGATGGCACTTTAATTTGGTGTTCAGTCTTTATGCACTAACTATAGACCTTGCCCTTATGCCACCTCATTACACGGGGTGTGTCATGCTTTTCCACCCACTACCAGCTTTGGATATTGAAAATGGCAGGTTTCACCCCATAAAGGGCTTGTTCTTAATTTTTCATCCTCAATTAAAAGAACCACACACTTGCCATATTAAAATTTAAAATTGTGTTTATTGAGACATATGGGTATTTACTATGTGCAAATGTTATGTTTACTTTGAGATGTTTTCATATGTGCATATTTCTGTTAGTGATAATATTATTATGGCAATTCCTACATAAATGTGTATAGTGTGTATTTTCAGTGTCTCTGGAAGTATTTATTAGTTGTCTTGTTGCTAATCACTTTCAGAATGTAAAATATTGAATTGTGGGCTAAATAGTTCACAAGCATCTTGATTTCACTTACTTTTTTTTAGGGAATATTTGAGGCAATATTAAGTCTAAATTGAGACAACCTAGGCAAAGCTATCTGTAAGTTTTCCTGAAAAGCCACATTTGGTTCAGTTTATTGAGAACAGATCTGATTAATGAAAACAGATCTGATGAGAATCATTCTCAAACTCTTGGAAAATATTTTGTAGGCTGGCAGGAGGGAACATTGCAGTTTCTAGAAGCGAGGACAGAATCTGACCTACAGATATAAGGAGATCACTGGAAAACAAAAACAGCTTGGAAGCCTTATATTCACAGATGCTTTTATTCTTAGTGTGCCATTCAATTAAACATTCTCTGAGAATGTATGGCAATGCTTTCTCATATTTTCTCATTAAAAAGCTAGTTCCTTGAAACGATACTAGGGAAATCTTTGGCCACTAAAACAATCCACTTGTTACAGTTTGTGACCTTGGCATTACTAGCTCTGAGGTGAAAAAATTAAAAGACCAAGCACTGTGACCTGAAGTGAATGAGAGTTTTGATTCTCACTTCAAGCGAGGATCGGATTTGGTAGATTTTAATGTAGCAACTGCAATACCACCTTGGCCTAATACTTCCTAAAATTACCTGAAACTCATGAATGTAATGGTAATGTAATGTACCTGAAGGACACATCTACATCAGTGTCTTAGTTCACATAAAAAGTGTGGGTTTGAATGGTAAAAGAAGTGATCCTGATCATCCCTGCTTGTGGTACATCAGGGAACCTCCATGGCATATAGGACCACAGTTTCCTGGCCTCTTCACAGATGTGGGATCATGGTCCAGGAGTTCATGGGAGAAAAAAAAAAAAAAAGGAAAGTCACATTAGTTACTGTTGTCATTTTTGGTATGCTAGCTGAGTTACTTCAGGATAAATTGGGCTCACTGTTGAGAAGGAAATTCTGTAATATGTTTGTGTACTTATCAGAGTAGCGGAATACACTCAAACACCATTTTGCAATGACCCACTTCATCAGAGCATTCTCATCACAATAGCAGCTGGTTGGCTTTATGTCAAATGACTTATAAGGCAAGTACTCTACTTTGAAGATAGTGATTATCACAATTTATCAGATACATGTTAGTATCCTGACAAAGAAAAAACAATTGGTATTATGGAAATATCACCTTAAACAGTATACAAATGATTTGTCTCTTGCATATCACTTAAATCTTAGTCAGGTAGGTAAAGCTTGGATTCGTGGCAAAAAAAAAATTAGGATCAATGTAAAAATAACATCAGAAAGGAAGAGAACAAAAAAAAATCTATTTATTACATTACAAATTCTTTTTGCTTTGAACACAATATGAATCTTGTAATGGCAAGTCTTATATTTCTGTGAAATTAGCAGATGGAAGAAGGATGTACGAAGAGCTCCAAGTCAACTGAGAGAATAATTTACATGATATCTTCACCTCTGAAAACACAAGGATTCCCAGGCAGTAAGTCAAGAACATTTAAAAAACCCTCCACTTGATGAAATTAAATTGTATTATTTACAGTTATCAGGGAGAGGGATTTTCTCAGTATGCTACCTTGCTGAAAAGAAGGGGGCACAGCAAGGTTTATGTGATTAAACACATCATGTTTTTATCATGAGCACTGAGTCTTCTAAGTGGGTGGGTCTTGCAAAGCACGCTAGATTGTGTCAGAGCAGTGTGGGGCTGTAAAGACAGGCCAATAATTTGAAATGTTTCAAAGCGTTTCAGATTTCATTAGGGATAAATGCTCCTGAGCACCTCATATTTTCATACTTTCGCTCTTGCTTAGGTGTTTAGTGGCTGTCTGGAGACAGATAACCTCTGTGGTTATCTGGTTAGCTCTTAACACCTAATTATCACTTCATCAGAGGCTTTAAGCTGGGTGATTGAAAATGAGTATGTTTAAAAGTCTGTAAACAAAGATTTTTTTAAACATAATTTTTTGAAGGAATTAAGTGCTTTATTCCCCTAATAGGAATGCCCTTAGTAGATATGGAAGAGAAAACTAAGGTATGGCTCAGGGCTTTGTCGAAAAGGTTGGTTAAATTAGGCAAGGGTTAAAAAAAAACCTGCTGATTTTTCCCATGTGTTTTATGCCTTTGGTCATCTAATACAATATAGTAAGCAAAAGCATAGACTAAGAAGAAGATTCCTCCTTGGCAACAACCAAAACCAGTTAAAAAAGCAAGCAAGACACCATCTTTTATAGCATTTCAAATGTGTGGGTAAGTGTAAATACACCTTACTTTTTGGTGCAGGAAGTGGGATACCTGCTCTGATTTCTGGTCATTTGTGTCTTAGCATTTGGTTCTCTGGTGAGTGGATTCAAGAAAAAGGACCTTCTCCTGGTAAGGAGCTTCTTTAGAGGAGACTGGCAAATATCTTGCTCTTAAACTTGATCTTGCAGAATCACATCCTATTTTCCCTGTCCCCACAATCTGTCTTCTCTTATTGTTTCAAAAGCATTTGCAAAACTTTAGTGAGCTGCTTTCATTTGGTTTGCAGTTCCTGACTATTTACAACATTCATATAAAGCCTGCTGTGACTCTAAAGGCATTACCAGTGCCGAAGATGAGGGAGGAGAGAAAGGAAAAGTGTAGGAATCAGGAAAATCATCAGAGGAGGAGCCCTGGTTAAACCTGGTGACTGGGGAGCAAAATGGGGCAGGGTCCACCTTTCAGAAATCAGGTTGCTAGCTATGTAGTGGCATTTGTTTCTTACACAGACAGAAAGATTTTTGTGTCCTTTATACTTCTGTGTTTACCTGGACTGTTAAACATAGTTTTCTGCATCTTCCAGATACAGTCACTACTTTGTTTAAAAGGCAGAAGCCTGGAAAGGGGTGCTAAGAAACAAACTAATCAGCATGAGGCAACCGTGAATGAGTATTCCACGTAACTACTTTACCCTTTTATCTCATTCATTCATTCTCTCAATCACTCTTTCCATTTATCAACTGTCACATCATCACCTTCAAGATTTTGAGTCATGTCTTCCCATCTTCTAGTTTTCCCGGAGACTTCCTATCCCAATGCCGTATCTTTCTAAGGACCTTGTTGATCCTCTGTGTGGCTAAATCTATAACCTTTCTAAGGCATGTTTTATTTATGGATGTGCACTCAGCTGGTGAGGGGGAACATTTGTGTGCAATTATGTATGCATGCACTGCCATGGAAAAGCAAACAAAGCTGATAATTTCTAGAACTATGTGGGGAACGTCAAGGGCACAAATACCAGTATATTTCATGAAATTGATGTAGGGACAGGCATTCTGAATCAGATCATACATACTGTTTCCTCTTGTGCCTTGCCTGTCCTCTGTGGGTGAAGAAAACCCTCTTGTAAGTATCTATAAAATAACCAGCTCAAAAAGAAATGTTTTTTTTCCTGCCATCAATTTTTAGAAGTTGTTTTTCTCTAATTCCTAGAATTGTGTATAAAAGTGAAAAGCCTTCTTAGTTGAGGAAATATGTTATTCTTTTTACAAGCTACATCAATTTTTCATTAAAATATCTCTTGACAATGACTTCCATATAGTAACAAACTCTTTTGCATTTCTGTTTTGCGCTAACTAAAAGTTCAGAATCAGTAACATGACCACAGATCTCATCTCAAATTTATTAAAAAAATCAGCAGAAGTCTATTGAACTTAGAAATGCTTGGCTCTGATGTATATAAGAAGAAAATTTGCTTATTTGTGTATATTTGGCATTTTTAATGTCTGAAAAAAAGAAAAACGACCTCATCCATATAGGTTTATTCTGGGGAGGTGGTGTCCTTGGGACTGATATGTAGCCCTACTCATAACTTCCCTTCCCACCTGATTTAGTTTTGGTTTTAAGTCATTAAAACAGGAGAAATGAAGTTGAAATATATTGCAGTGGTTTCTGCATGGTGAACATACAAATGCTAAAGCTATCTGCTGCTCCAGGAGTACAATGGCTCTCCACAGACTCAAATAATCTGGGCAACAGGAGCAGGTGACTAGCGACTGCAGTACTCACTGCCCAACATTTCATTCAATATAATTCTGAAGATGACTAGAAAAGAAAGAAAATATCTGTTGAGGATTAGTTCGAGAATATGCCGAGTTCTTTATGAAATAAGAAAGATGTCCCAGGGAAAAAAAAAGAAGGATCATTCAGAAAAAGAGTATTTACTTTGATTCTAACTTGTAGAAAGAAGTGTACAACTGGTGTGCAAAAGACTATAGTGCATTTTAGTATAGGAAATATTATTGACAGGCAGCTTTATAGGAAATGTTAAGGTATTAATTAAATTTATATATTGTTCTTACTTTGCAACTAAATATTTATTTTGCAAGGAAATTATATTTATTTAGGGAAATGCCCTTCAGCGTTGCTTCCTTTCCCACAAGTACTTTCTGAGAGATGTTCCTTAGAAAGAATATATGGATTTGCTGGCTCTGAGCCTTCTGGGGATTTTTTTGTTTAGAGTCACAAACTGAAAAATCTGGGATGGAACAAAACTTAGTCTGATTTTATCGTTGCACTAGTTAGAAGCATGTGCTTGGTGATACACACTACCTGCCTGTACCAAAGGTCTCCGTGTGGGAAGTCATATGCTTTTCAATGCCTGTGGAACTCAGCAACTGAATTGAGAGACAAGGTCACATTTCACACCTTATTTATGAAGCCTGTTCATGAAATGCCTCTTATATAAAAATGTCCTGGACTCCCAGGAAAGAACTATGGGAACAGAATTTATAAGTAGGAAGTTCAAAACTTACATGGAAGAGAAGTCCCAAGAGGCTAAACTTCTGGGCCTATGCCACTTAGTCAGCAAAACAATTAATTCAAAGAACACATGATAAGTGGGAGCCAGTCAATACTGAGCCACAGTTTTCTAGACAAATCGTAGTAAAACTGCGTTGCAAGAATGTCAGAATCTAATTCTCATGATGGTAAAGTGAAAACTATTGTGGGAATTAGAAATATCTTCATCTCACAGTGATACATTTAAAGTTGGCGAACATCTGATATTCTTTCATGTAAGTAGTCCCAGAAAGGTACATGAGCAACTAACAAAAGCTAAGCTTATTCTGAACTTGTCAGGGGTCTAGATTTATACCTTTTCATGTGACAATGATATATGAATTCATGGCAGGAAAAAAAAAAGAAAACTTACCTGCTAATGCATTAACCTTAGTTAACAGAAGAGCTGAAAAGAAGAATATCTAATATACTTTTTACTTCAACTATTGAAGCCTATCTAATTATTTATAAGTTTAGAGAAAAGTACCTTGAGCTTAGTGAACAGACAAATGTCTTAAGGGGCTGCAAGAGTACGCAGGAGGTTATTTTCCCCAGTGATTTTTCTTCTATTTGTCAGAGTAAACTCTCTAAATTTAAAGCCTCAGCAGACTTCTTGTTTTTTAAAGTAGCTATTGTTCTGACAGTCTCTTCATTTTCCCTTTATTGTTTTTCTTTCAGCAGACCTATGCACCAGAAACTGAAATGCAATGCGAGTTTTGTCAAATCTACATCAAAATAAAGTTCCAAAGCAGTATTTAACATGAAATGGAAAGAAAGCAATCTACTTTGCCACACTGGCGTGATGCTTAGTTGTCATATTTCTTGCATTTGTGATTTCTTCCTTTGATCACTCTAATAACAATTCCTTAGACTATTAAAATTGGAAGCCAGAAACATGTTAGTGAAAAATTTTACTTTTCACCATTTATGCTGTTTAATTTTTATGATTTGCTCTCTTTGGACCCTGAGAAGAGGGCTCCTTTCACCACCCTCTTGCCCCAGTGTTATACCAGTGTAAACCTGTCAAGATTCATTTGTAAAGAGGTTAGTGATGTGTGCTTTATAGGCTTTGACAAAACCTACTTTTGGGCCAAGCACCTTTGGTGAGGTGGGGTGGGTCTAGTCAGTAGGATTTTTCTGTATTGCTGCTAGCAGTACAGCAAAAAAGTAGGCAGCAGGTAAGAGTGGCACAACATGGATACATTGGGCCCTTACTTTATTTCTAGTTCTGCTTTCTAGTCCTCGTTTAGAACAAAACCTCTCCTGTGTGAGAGGTTCCCCTAAAGGAAAGTGCTTACACTAGTCTGACCTGAGAGCAGAGTGCTGGGGAAATGGTCCTTTCTGTTCTCTCTAGCACTTCAAAACACTTACAGATAACCACTGTTGTTTGTATTCCTCTTTTAAGCATAACCAATGGTAAATATTGAAGCAAAACAACAAAGGTGAGAATGTTATCTCTTACCCCACAAGAGTCTGAATTACCCGATCAGTGTCACAAATGTAACAAGGATCATGGGAATAACTTGGAAATGTTTACCTTTCCACCTCTCTGTCAACACCCGTAGAGTTGTTTGCACTAGGTACTTTGCATGATGCTATTTTTTGGCTGCTGTTTAACACCATTTACGAAGCAATCTGTGTTTTAACATGGACAGTGTTAAAGTCTCCGAGTTGCTAATACCTTTAAAGCAACCTCCACTCATTTTATTTGCTTGCTTTTTATGGAATCAATGCCTGAAGTTCAGTGCTTGTAAAGATGTGGGACTGGCAGTATTAGCTAAAGCCATCTACTCTGAGAGCCATTATCAAGTAGGCTCCTCTGTGCAGCAGTGCCAATGCAGTACAGGCTAACTTTGCTATTTCTTCCTAGACTGCTCCTCAGAGGAGCTTGTTTTTGTGGCATGGGCAAGTGGAAAGCAAGATGAGGCTACCATGGTAAATTCCTTTTGGGATGTAAGGCAAAGTTTAAAGGTAGGTATTTATGGTGAAATGCTAGTGCACTGCTAGCTCAGAAAGGGAAACTGTTGTAGGACTTTTCTGCACTAGGGCTGATATTTTTTTTTTCCATTTTGTAAAAGTCTACCATTTCAGAATCATTGATACCAGGTCCTGAGGACATGCTTTGGCTACTGTAGCTGACTAGATGAAGTATGGATCCCTTATTAACTTGTCAAAGTATGCTGCAGCTGCATCATTTGCTCACCCATTTGCTTAACTTGAATAAAGGTTGGTGGTTAGGCTTCTGTTGAATTGTGCTCTCCTGCTAATTATCAGTGTATTTGTTTTAGAGACAATTAGCCACCTGGTTCATTCTCCCATTGAAGTCAGGTCATCATGAGTTACATCTGCTTTCAGGACTCTTCAAGTCCAAGACATAATAAAAAGATGATGGCTATGATTATAAAAAGCATGCAGGGTTGGGCGTAAGTTGTACAGTGTTCTGAGTTCTCAAGGAGGATTGGGTTACAAAGCTCTTGCAGGAGCTTCCTTCTGCTACAAAAGATGCATGTGAATAGAGAACAGTTTTTGTGATGCCAGAAGTCCTTTAGCCTATGAATGGTAAAGACTGTTTGCAAAGGTAGATGGATAAAGGCTAGGCAAAGTGAGACATGATACATCCCTTTGGCACTGCAGCAATACGACACAAAAGTGACAAGTAAGCACATCTCTGTGCATACTGCATTTGCATAAAAATAAAAGTTGTTCAGACCTGTGGGTGTTTCCTTTTTAAAAATGTGCTATATAATGTGGCATGAGATTATGTGTGATGCACATTTACTTTTATAATCCCATATGTTCCGGTAAAACTCTGAATTTTGGAGTAAGATTTTATTACAGTAGAATCTCATTAATTCTCACTAATGACGGGGGGACCCTTTGCAAATTACTGAATGTTGTATACAATCAGATGCCATTTATGCATTGTTTTGCTGGATGTTCTTCTACATGCTGGGGAAGACAAGCTTCAGAGAACTCTGCAGTTCATGCCTCAGCTATATTCACTCTGGAGAGGGGGGTACAAAGTCGTTGTGA
Organism: Cephalopterus ornatus; assembly: GCA_013396775.1. Classification (NCBI taxonomy): domain Eukaryota; kingdom Metazoa; phylum Chordata; class Aves; order Passeriformes; family Cotingidae; genus Cephalopterus; species Cephalopterus ornatus. The sequence continues at coordinate 177,063 of VZRE01000643.1, forward strand.
TGGGTTTAGCTCCAGGTGTTTGTTAAAGATGTTCTAGTGGGGCTAGTTCTGGAGAGGATGGAGCCCTGAATAAAAGGAAAGAACAGATGGGGACCTGACAATGAGTAGATTAGCATAATTTACTGTTTCACTCTTTCTGGTTTGGGGTCACGTAGGTATCACAACCTAAATTTTTTTTTTTGAGAGCATAGGTATCATTATTCTCCTTGATGTCAATACGGCCATTTCAGATTCAATAGGGCCACTGACTTAAATAGAGGCAAGATCTAATCTTCCAGTAAAGAGCATGCCATAGTTGTTCCTGAGAAACTGTGTCAGCATACATAAACCAAGGTAAGCGTTCACATTTACTTGGGCATAATATGGATGTATGCATCAAATGGAGTTCAAAGGAACTTTTTGCATGCATAAATGTCCTCCTGGACATATCTACTGGACGAGTGCTCATTGTTTGGTATGCAATGATGGAATACTTGCTTGCATCTCTTTTACCTGCCCTATTATGAAGTAATAATAGCAACTCAACAATTAAGATAATAGAATTTAGCTCTTCATTAGAAACTTCGTTTTTAACCTGATCTGATTAACTCTGCCTCAAAAAAACCAGTTCTCCTGAATCACTCCTTGTCTCTCTCAGAATAGAGGTTTTTTCAGATATATTGCAATTGAAAGCAAACCCCCTTAATTCTGTTTACAATGACTGGGTACAAAGAGGCTAAAGGGCGAAATCTGGGGAACTATGGGGCTCAATAGATGTGTACTGAGGGAGGAAAACTTGGGTCTATTAGTGGGAGACGGAGAAAACTTTGTGGAAATGCCTAGGAAAGGTCATGCAATTTTTGGGAGGTCAGATGTATCCCTGAGAAGCAGTAGAGAGGTTATGGGGTCACGGAGGGGTGGAAGTCAGTCAGAGACTCAAAGACAACTGAAGCAAGGAGAAAGATGGCAGCAATATCACAGTGCAACCATGGAGAGAATGGAAAGGAGGACGGAGATGGGAGGCGTGAAGGTGAATAGTTATGAAAGGGGAAGATAGGCATGGACGTGGGCTTATGTGAGAGGGGTACATGGCATGACCAGATTATCGGAGAGATATGAAGTGCTGGCGTAGGCAGGAGAGAAATAGAAGTGAGAGGAAAAGAAGGAAGATGATACAGCAATGGGGAACTGGAGCATACTCCTAACTGTTCATTCGCAGGGTTTTTTAGCACTTGTCACGTTTTGAAGATATATATTTTATAGCCAAAGTGTAATTTATAGTAGGGCAGGGAAGACTGTTCGTTGGTTTCCTTTCAAAGACTACTTTCAGCCTGACTCCTACTAGCCAATCGTACAGTTAACGGTGCTCAGACATCAAAGTGTTCCCCTGTGCAGATCTATTGCATCCAAGCCTGACAGAGTTCAAGAAGCATTTGCGTGATAGTTTTGGGCACATGGTGTGACTCTTGGGAGCGGTCCTGTGGAGGGCTAGCAGTTGGACTCGGTGATCCTTGTGGGTCCCTTCCAACTCAGCATATTCTGTGATTCTGTGATAATAATCCAAGTATTTGGCATCATGAGAATTGCAAAGAAAATAAAAAGTCCATCGTGATCTGACACCTGAATCCTGTGTCCTGCCACTGGCTACAGCTACTCCCTGACATGTACAAGGAATAAAGACCTCTATGGCCACATGTGTTTGGATGTGGTAGCCCACCCTTTTCCTACTTTATTTCCGTCATTATATTTGTTTTTTTTAATCCACTTACATGGAACTTGGACGGAAATCCTCTTTTCTGGTGCTCAGTGGCTGTCTTGGAACAAATCATACATGTAGCCACACAGCTTCTTTTCAAGCCTGAAATGCCTTTTTCAAGCCACAGAGAAATTACTTCCTATGAAATGGCTCCCATACAAGTCAGCAGGAGAAGAGTGAATGGGAGACCCTGTGGGAGCAGGATAGCAGTGTAGAGGAGTTAGAGGAAAGACACTAGATTGCCCTAATTTCCTGGCATGTGAGAAGGTAATTCGCTTTGATAGCACATCACCACTGGTGGTTTTCCAACAGACGGGAAAGACTTGCTAGTTGAGGAAGTAAGTAATGTCACATGAAACATACATAATTTGTACAGAGAGAAAATGTAAGACCACTAGGGTTATTGTTTTGCTAACAATGATTCATGACAATGACACTTCGGAGAGTGCGGGCCTGGGTTAGAAGCTATGAATAAAATGTATTTCTGCTTCAGGGATCTGTTCTTGTATCTGCTTTCTTGCAAACTTTAAGGAAGCTATTGCAAACTTAATCCTGTTTAGCAATTATGATTTACTTCAATTGGCTCCACTCTTCATGCTGTTTAAACTTAGATTTAAAGAATAATATCCACCTTGTTGCTTAACATAAACCCTGTTAAAATAACACACATTTAAAATGGCATTCTTGGCATTATGGAACAATCAAAGGGGAAGACAAAAGCTTTCCATAGCATTAATATATATATATTTCTCAGGAAAAAAAATTTGTGAGATCTTTTAATGAAGACATCAAAGAATACATCTTTCATAGCTGAAAAGAAGAATGTCTCCTGACAAAAGCCAATTAAAGAGTGAATACATTTTGCTTATTTAGACTTGAAAAACATATATTCTTGTAAAATGGAAAAAAAACCCCGCCACCCCAACAACCCAACTCAGTGTTCTTTTAGGGCTTCGAAGTAGCTAAAGAAACATAAAGATGTATGATGCATGGAAGCTTGATACTGCATGAAAGAAACATAAAGACGGTGATTTTGCTGTTACCTAAGGCATGATATTGAAATATGTGTTCTGGAAGGGCTCTTTCTCAGCTTGCCTAGAGATTCTGGAACAAATTCTACTCCTGTTTACACCTCTGTAAATCTGGATTTACTACATGACAGGTGGTAGCGTTATCCCAAGTGTGTGCACTCCTAACTGAGAGGGGGACTTTGCCCTACATTAGAGGCAAACTAACAGTGGCTCTCCCATGAGATCCCCTTGTTTTGTTCATTCCTCATCCTATACTTAAGGCTGTCAACTTACATGCTATCAACTCCATTTTTAAAAATCAGTGTGAGAAGTCTTTCAGCCTGGGGTAGCAAATAGCCTCTGTTGGAGGCCCTGAATAGCTGTATTGCTCTGATCCTTTTCCTCTTTTACGTCAGGATGTGAATGTATTTGGACTTGCTTATCTGGTGGTTGTATAGCACATAAATCCCAGTGATGGAGGGGGTCCTGGGACAGGCTCTGAAGCAATTTATGCTGCCCTTTATCTGCTGCCTGAGTTCAGGCTAAGGATTATTCAGTAGGTGATCTCTGCCATGCTATACTGAGATTCCTTGCCTGTGTTTTGGATAAATATAATTATATTGAAGAAGTTAGAAAACATCAGATATATTTTTTAAATGCTTGCTCGTTTACTGCATGGGATGACTAGACACTTAAAAGGCAGTAGTCAGGAGACATGCAAGTGCAGGCACAGAACATAATGAATTGTAAAATATATGTAATAAATGCACAAAATGACTATTGGAATATGAGCGTGATTGTGAAAACAGCCATGTTTTCATGTTCTGACCTGCACAGGACTTCAGTCAAATGAAAACAGCAGAAACCTGTACTATCAAACTTGATTGTCCTTCAAGTCCTGCATCTTGCATCCATTCCTGTGCATTCATCTGAGGAAGGAGGAGTAGAGGGCTTTGCCCACATGGAGCCCTTAACAGATGCTCCTTCCACCTGCTTCAGATTGTGCATTTAGGACGTAGTTTGTTGTCAACACTTAAACCTGAAATATCAACATGTTCATAAGAAATTTGGTACATCAGTTTGGTACATATTTAAGTCACGCCATTACTTCTCTGTATAAGTATTTGCACAGTCAGGATCACAGATTCTAATTTCCTTTGAGCAAAGACAGTCTTTTAATATAGCTATTGTATGGGGTGTTTTAACTTTGATAATATACCAGTACAAAATAGTCAAAAGGAAATAGTAAAAGGTGGGTGAAATGTAGAAAGAATCAGAGTTCTGCTATATGCCAAACCACCTGTCTTTGGTACAAGAAAGCAGTAGATGCAGAATTTAGAAAGAACTTAGAAACAAAGCATAACTCACCATATTGTTCAAACCATAACTGAGGAAAATCCTTATTATCTTGGAGTCCTATATGCACGGCAGTGTGATTAAGAGGCCTGCTTGGTGATACTGGAAATAGCACTTAAAAAAGTCGTTCTGAGAGAGCGTAACTGATGCAGGAAGTCTTATACAACAGAATGGTAACTGTCTTTAAATTGTATATTTCACAACTATATTTTTTTCTCTAATAGGACCATATTTTTCCTCTATTACTTAATTTTATGCTTTCCAGGCTTTAAATAAAGTCTTAAACTTTTAGTGTACCTTTAACTTGGAGTTCCAATGAGAATGATGGATTATGTTTCTTAGGAGTTTGCAACAAACTTTTAATTCATAACATGACAGTGAAAAACAGGTTGTGTCAACATAAAAATATTCTTTCCTGTGACAAGATAAAACTGTGGCTCATCAGACTCATGTGGATACTGATACTGCAATTGGATTTATCATTAATTTATTCTGAAAGGCTAGATTGAGGATTGGAACTCAGGGTATTTATTATACTCTAACTTGAAAATATTGGGTACCACTTGTACTAAACTGGAACAGACGAGTCAGGATTCATGAAAAAAATAATCTGTCTGTGTTTTTTGAGGAAATGTGAGTGTGTAGGGAAAAGCTAAGGTCCCATCACGAAGAAATCGCATGGTAAATAGAGCTTTATTGTGTACCACAAAGAGAGAAGTTGAAGACTGTTTTCTTTTATCATTCAGAGTCATTCTGGAAAATGGATGGTAAAAACTTCAAAGTCAAGTGCTTATTGATGTTTTTTCTTATAAAAATAGTACAGGCACTTAACAGCCTTTGTATTATGTATATTCTTTAGCATGAGTGGGTAGCTATGTTAGTCAGCAGGACAAACTAAATAATAAAGTTACCAATACATTTTTATAGACAAATCAAAACAAATACCCGGGCTTTCAGAATCACTCAGGATGCCTCTTTACAACAGAAATAGCCTGAGTGGTTCCAAATGTTGTGTCTACAGAATATTACTTATAACAGCAGTGTAGCCAGAGTCCTATTGTGCAACAGTAGATCAAACTGAAACACCTCTCAATTAATTGTGCATTTATTAAGCACTATGATTTCTGAGAAAAAAATGTAGTTCATAGTGGGAGTTCATACCCAAGTTTTTATGTGCCAGCAAGAGCCAGCAAGCATTTCAGTATGGCATATAATTTTTAAACAGAAAAAAATTGTACAGGCCTGAGCGAAGAACGACTTCATGGGTATGCTACTTTTTCTGGTTTGAGCACCTGTTCAAAGAGCCAGAACTCCATCTCTGTTTCTGTATCTGTTCACGGGATGAAATTTGGTGATCACTGAAGGGTGATTCAGAGAGCCTGAATAATGCCCTAAGGAGGCACCCAGAGCCAGACAGAAAGAAGCACAGGCATGAAGATACTGCCAGACTTTTTTCTGAGGATTACTGGCCCCAGCTCTGTGGTCTACAGGACTGCTTCTGCCACCAGGTAGCACCCTTGTGTCTCCACGTGCAGTCTGACAAAAAAGAGAGTCGAACTTCTGTTTGCCTGTCCTATGGGACAAGCTACATTTTCTTCCTTACAGATGGGAGAAAAAAGATAGTTTGCCCATGGAGAATGAACCTAAATTTCCTACAGTTGCATTCTGGGGAGAAGAGGAAGGGATGCAGCCCCTAGAAACCTGGAAGAATCAGTTTACATCAGAGTGACATGAAAGCACTGGTGTGTTCAAAGTGATACAGTACCATAAGCTTTATTTAGGGTTTTTTAATGTATCATTGTTAAGTCCAATTTGATCAATTTTAATAGAAATTGTATTTCAGATTAGAGTCTTCAGGGCAGCCATCATCACGCCTCTTTAATTCTCCTAACCTATAAGTTTTTACTGCATGGATAAATATGCTTTGAAAGTAATACAGTGTCATTGAATCCAATATATCTGTAGTGGAACCAATCCATGCATACTCAAGTCACTAAATTTTTATGGAAATGAATAGATTTCCTTTCAAGGCATAATATTTCCACTTACAACAGTAGCTGTTCATTGAAACCAATGCTTTGTTTTCCAAAACCAACATATTTCAGTCCAGGTTCATCTACATATTGCTTGAATTTATTTTTTTTTTTCCTTTCTCATAATTAAATCCATTGAACTAAACACAGTATTGGATGTCTAATGAAACAAACACATTTTCATAGGGACTACTTACAGTGAATTTAAGCTAGTGAATAGAATGAACACTATGAAATGGAACATGCTTTTACAGCCAATCTGCTTCAGGACTATGCCCCCATATTTTCCTATAAGTTGAGTTTGAGGCCTTAAGGTTTCCTGCGCTTTTAGAGGATTTTTCTTCTGTGGTAGCTAGACAGGCTATAAGGAGCATAAGGAAGGGCTGGGGTGAATGGATGAGTGTTGGGTGAAGGGGGACTGAATGTTAGAGCATCCTCAGAGGAAAAGAGAGTAGTCAGATGACCAGTGTGCTGCAGTGATGCTTGACCAGATTAGCAGCCCCTTGGGACTCTGCTAGCTGGTACGTCTTAGAAAAGTCTGTAGGTTACATCTGGATATGATGAAGTTGGCTATTACACTGCAATCCCTCCAGCATCCAACTGTTACTATATTGCAGAGCTGCATCCAAACCTTGCAGCTTTCAGACGGTGTTTGTGGTCACTTCCATTACATGTCAGAGAAACAGGGAGATTCCGGGGCAAATCCAGATTAATTTGACTTTCATTCAGTTATTCCAGAATTAAGTAGTGTAACTGATCAGTTTGACTCAAGAAGTTGCCATGCACTGTAAAGAAATGTACTGTAAAGGGACAGTGATTTATTTAATAACATTCAAACCCAGATATTTGCCTCGCAATTGGATAGAAAAATAGCCACCATTTGGTTGTAGATGTTTCATTGTTTTGGCAAAGGTCAGATGTCATTTTTATAGCTCTTAGTGCTGTTACTAGCCTGAGTCTGTTTACAAGGGAAAGAAAACCCAATAAAGGAAGGAGAAGGCTGTATACATAACTGTGTGCTCTTTAGAAGAAAACTGTTGATGGGGCTGTGGAAATGAGGCCTCTAAGTTTCTGAGAAGCAAAAACTTTGGCATTTTGTGAACAATAGAGGTGTTCACAGCAGTTTCTTCCAAACTGTATGGCACTTTTCAGCTAGGATTGTGTGCAGTTTATGTCAAAACATTTCAGTGAAGAAATACAAATACAGACTAATGTTTGACTTCTTTTGTTGTGTTGAACTGGAGCCAGAGAAAGTATTTATATATAAATCCACTTGTGAAATGCATAACCCTCTCAGTGTGACTTATATGTCTGAGACTTACAGAGAATTCAAGCTGATTGACAGAAAATACTGCTCTTATGGTGTCAGAATATAGTATCGTGCTTATACAGAAATATTAAAAAAATCCCCTTTTTTCACCATGTACGTGTTCATTGTCATTGTGTTCGGATATATTGGGGATGTCCAGCTACTGAAATACCCAATTTGTTAGGACCTAAAGCTACCACAGATATCTATTAGACAACCGGATTGTTGGTTTAAAAACGTGTGCATTAAACATTCAGTATTTGAAGCCTGATCTAAAAAAAAATGATTCTATGGGGTCAAAACGGCCTTTCAGGGAAGGAAAATAAAATAATAACTGAGACAATTAAGAAAGCTTTCCACGTTTGTGCCACAGTTAGTTAGTTAGTTGCTCTTCCTTTCTGATTTTCTCCCCCAACTAAGCCCATGCACATCAAGCAACTGACAGTTAGTACAGCCTGCAGATAGATCATGAGCAGATTACATACATCTTTATGTATCTGGCACACAGGTGCTATCTGCTTTTGGCAAATAGTTTAGATTAAAGCAAATTGATTTTGTGTAATGGGTCCTTTATGAGAATGCCTGTGTCACTTCAATTGCTCCCATTGCCTCATTTCTTTTCCTTCATCCCAGGGTGATGCTCTTTAGACCACTTGCAGTACTTACATTTTTCCTTTGATCTAGTACCACTGTCTTATTCCCCTCTGTTCTACTTAGATATGGCACTGTCATGCACCGTATGCAATTTTTTAAAAACTGCTAGGATCTTGCATGTTAAAAGCTTGTTATGTGAATGAAGAGGAGGAAGAGACAGTTGGCCCTTGATAATTTTAGTATCATGACCATTTTTATATAGTAGGGGTCCCGCACTGGCACTCAAAAAATGTTCTCCCAGTGACGGGGCGGAAAAATGTGTCAGTTCTTGCAAACGGGCAGCACCTTGAAGAGTAGATGGAGACAAGTGTCACTTCAGAGACGTACAGAAAAAGAGCTGCTTGTAGAAGCAACCTGGGTGCCACATTGCACGTGCAGCTACACATGGGTATGGCACAGAGGAGAAAGGACAAGAGCATCGATGCCCATGTTGCTGACCCAGCGTCTGTGGCAAGCTAGAGAGAGACAAGCGAGGAACAAAGCCATGGAGGGGCTTGAATGGAAGGGTAGGATGGGTCAGCTTGACATGGGGTATTCTTGTATTGTTAACTGCATAAAATAATACCTTACAGATTGAGTGATAGCTCATCAGTAGCTACATCTGTAGATAACGTCCCCTACTCTTCTACCAACCAAACCTGGCTCTTGGAGTTTTTCTGAAACTCATGTTTCTCACAGTGTAGAATTGCTTTTACACCTCTGCATGTCTTGTGTATCACTCTGTGTATTAACTACATTTCTAAACCAGAGCATGATCCAGTTGATATCATTTCACTATCACTTATTCTGATATTGTGGAGCAGAGTTTGGGGCTGGCAGCTATGAAGCACTGGTGGACCAACTGCTGTAACTCTTTCTACTGTAGAATTTTCCTTAGTAAATCGGTGGGGTAATGACTAACTAAGGTATGATTTTATCCCACTCAGTGTTTTTATTGTGATGCTGTGCTTGAAGGTATTTATGCCTCCCACACACATAGATAATGATCCCAATTACATGACAGGATCAACTTTGAATAGAAACCCCAAAAATCCTGAGTTTCACACCTTACCAAGTAATTAATACCGATATAAGCAGTGATGAAATTTGACTGTGGCATTCACATTCTCTACCTAGAATACAGAGCAAACTTAGCATGATGTACCTTTTCTATGAACAACCTATGAACGACATCAAAAGAACGAGTGCATTTCTCTCACCTGTGAGGCATCGGCTGGAGAGACACAGCATGGAGGAAGCGTTGGGAATTTACACAAAGCATATAGAGGAAGTTAGGCTGGAGACAGTGGTTCTTATAGAATAAGACAGTGTCTTATTCTTAAATCCTGTCCATCAGATGTTGCTGTTATACTAGTATTTGTCTCCTAAAACTGAAAAATCAGAGAAGGATTTACATATTTTGCCAGAAAGTTTCTTGCTCTCCTCCTGGGATGGTGAGAGACTACATGAGGTCATGTTCACTATACTGAATAGAAAGCTGCACTTTAATGCTTGAAGATTTCAGCCAAGAACTAAAAGAGAAAAGTGATGAGAAAGTACCTGTTATGCTGAAATTGAACATATGCCAACTCTGAATCCTACTCAGGAGGGTGGAGATATTTTTTGTCTTCTGAAATGTATAGATTTCGTATTCAAGTCTCAGTCACATTTCCATTTGGTGACTAATTTTCCCCATGTGCACCAAGGGGAAGAAGGGTAAAGGGTTCCCAGATTTAAATGAAAGGGTATTGCAAAGGAAGCTAATTTACAAACCGGCAAGCTTTATGAGAAGTGGGATAACTAACTGTTCTCACAATAGAAGGAGAAGTGGAAGGACAATAATGACTGTTCACTGACAGTTTGAGAAACGATAAGAGCTACTAGCAGCAGTACATACCCTTCCATTCTCATCCAAGAGAAGCGTTATCTAAAATGAAGTAGAGCAACTATAACTGATAATAATGATTTTTATCATAGCCATGACCGCTATGAACCTGGTCAATAGGATAAGAGCAGGACAAGCGGAAGATGAAGCATATAAATAACAATGTGTAAAAGCAGGACAATAAGCAGCACTTGAGAGAATACTGTCTTCCCTCAGTCATGTTCAAAGGTCATTTTAGAGAGCAGCTTTTTCTGTGGGTGGGTTAAAAAGAAGCATTCAAAGCTCTCCAAACCACCTATTGAACAGGGACAGGAGGAAAGTGGAAAGGCTGTCCTGGACAGATTAACCTTCATCTCACCTGGAGTCCACTTTCTGGGCCAAGCAGATGTATGAAGTAGAGGAGAAAATTTGAAAAAACCCTCATTGCTCTCTCTAATGACACTTTAATATAAGTGTGAGAAAATATCTTTTCCTTTCAAGCACTTATCTTTTCTCACTTTCAGGCAGACACTCTGGGGATCTGTAGGGCAGTCAGGAAGTGGGTATGGTCTCCCCTGTCTCTCCTGAATGTGGGCTTGTAGAAAAATAAGCAACTGTTAAACAAACATTAAGCCTCAAACCTGAGCCCTAAATACTAGAAGTAACAAAGTAAAGATGAAATTCTTTATCTGGCATTGCTGAAATCCACACTTACATACTATTTACATAACTATACTCTATCTGATCAACTCAAATGTAGTCACTCGTGGTATATCAAAATCTATTTGTGCCTTAGCAGAGAGTAGATTAACTTTGCAGATGCTAATAGCTGCAGAATGGCAGGATTTAGACTAGGGAAACTTCCTAATCCTTAACTATAGAGGCACAAATAAGTTGTTTCATATCCCAGGGGAATATGATACAAATCTACAGATAAAACACAAGAAATATTATTTAGACACATGACACTGCCACTGTGAACATAACTGCTAGATTTCTTGCACAGATTTTCTGCCTTCCCATCACCTTCCTTCAAAAATGTGTGTTGTGTACTACCATGTTCTGCAGCTCTGTTTTACACAGGTGGCACTTCGATGGGGTCACACACGTTCACGCCCCTCTGAGAAAGTACTGACAACCCTTTGCTTGTTCCCTGCTATATTGTCACTGACACAGTATAAATCAAGCACAGTATAACCACTCTTGTGGATGCTGTCCCGTAATAAAAGTGGGACATTCCTCTGGGAAGGGGAGAGTGGAAGTGAAACATATGCTTGCGGAGGCAGGAGCTGGACCTTAAAATTTTTTTGAAAAAAACAGTATTTCCACCATGGCTATTTAAAACCTGCTCCCTTCCACTATATATTTTTAAGTGCATACTCATGTAAATACATCTGATCATACGGCAAATGTCATAGTGGATGAGGAGAACATATGATGGTTTCACCTGAGGAAAGCATCAGCCTTTCCACTGTGACCAGGCCATTCCTGGGTTGTCAGGTAACGTCCCAATGCTTAGGGAGGTTGTCCCTTTGTATGAAAAGTGAAGTCATCTTATGACCACTGGTATACCTTCATTTGGGAGGAAGTAAAACAAAATTCCCATACTTTATGAATGATTTACCATGTGCAAAATTATACTCACAGTGGAAGGCAACTTTGACTATAAGGAATATTTTTTTTAATAATCTTAATTCACCCATTCAATAATGAGGTACACAAGAAGAGTTAGCTACACATACAGTGTTTTTCTAGAACTATGTCATGAAAGAAAATGTAAACAAAGTGAATTAACAGAATATATTTTTTTCTGAAGAGTAATTTTCTAATTTTTCGTTGTGCAGCAGCTGCTGTTGCCATGCTGTCATTGCTGTTGCTATGTATTTTTGAGTGTGCCAAGATGTAATTGGCTACTTCAGCATATATAAACTATTGGTAGAGATGTTTCTATGGAAAATCACATCTTTTTTTTTGATTGGTTCTTTCTGAAAGTAGATGTGCTTAGCTATCATCTCAATTTAAACTGAGACCAAAAGATTTTAAGTCTTATAATGCAATGAAGCCACATGCTATTCATCATGGTGGAACTCAACTGAGGCAAGAACTTTCATGTTGACATTTTGATAGAATATGAGTGAAATTGCATCTCTATGGTCTCCAAATGTTTCTGTAGTCTTTAGCAAACTTTTTGATTCACTGTGAATTGTATTTGATCTGAAAATATGGCTGTTCCCTGGTTTTGCCTGACATAACTTGCAAGCTACTAAGCCAAAACTCATTTCAGACTAGTTATGTATTTTGCCTGAGGACCTTTTATAAAGAATTATTAACTTGTGCAATGCATCTAAAAGTCTTTTGGTAAGATTGACTAATACCTGTAGAAATTGTGCCAAACTAATCAGATTAGAGGTCGGTAAACCTAGACAATGTTGTGTACATGATAAGCGTTTGGAAGAATGGACTCACCATTTCAACTGGGGAAGAGGTTTAGCTATCAGCTCTGGACATACTTGCCATATGACCTTGATCTAAAAAGTAGACATGTACATCTGGGCTAAGAAGTCCTGGGGTTGGTGAAAGTGAGAGACAGTGTGTAGTAAGTGTTAATTTCACCCTCATGCCACTAAGTTTTCCCACACTTGGGATGATAGAATCTGTCTCAAAAGCATTATTCATATTTATGCTAATAATCGTTTTATAACTAAAGTTTACTTAGGTTACATGAAAACCTGCTACAGCCCAAATATAGACAGAACATAAGGTGAGGCCTAATGCGAGGTACACAAGTACATGACTGCAAATGCTATCAGATTAATTTTTTGAGAACATGTTGTGCAACCTTAGTTTCATAATTCTGTCTTACTTAAATACTTTCTCATTGTGGAAGTTAAAATAAAATTTGGGAGGTTTTGGACACTCTGAGGTTATAGAAATGTATTTCCAGAGCAAAGTCTGCAAGTCCTCCCCTGTAGGAGGCGGCTGAAGTGTTATTTAGACTTAAATGAAATAAGATATGATTGAAGGGTTGTTAAGAAGGGACTAAACAGTGTTGGGTTACATCACAGAGAAAATGAATTATCATCTGCTTGAATTCATAAAATGTCTTCAACCATTACCTATGCGGGTACTCTGTTTTAGGTATTGGGAACCTCAGAATCTTCTAATTTATTAGCAAGTCAGACTGTTTCTTTTTATGATTCCTAAAACTCCTTCTCTTTGACTGCTGGTCTGATTCTTGTTCTATTACAAGAAAGATTATTCTTTGTATTGGAACTTCTATTTTCCTTTTTCTTTATTTTTCCTTTTCCTCTGTCTTTGTCAGACCAATTACCCAACTCAGTGTTGGCAAGCACAAACCTAAAGCTTTAGAGATAAATTTGTGTCTCTTTTTTTCCTCTCTTAGTCATGGGAAGATCATACTATCTGCCTGAGAGGAATTTAATTTTTCTCATCCATAAGCTGTACAGTTGGAAAGAAATTGTATAAAGAAATTAAGAGTTGGTTATTTAGTATTGACTAAGTATCAAAATTTCCTATTGATAACATGTCAGTCTCCAAAAAGACAAGCTTTTTTAAAAAGAAAATGTATATATTTAGGTCACAAACTTGCCATTTTAAATATTTGCTTTTCCCTAAAAATCCTAATTGGGAGTAAATAACGATGTTATCATAGTGTAAATTTTAAAAAGTCAGAGTAAGTTATTGCGGTGTTGTGAACTGTAAACTGTCTTTTAGAACACCACATTTTAATTTAAATTTTTCATTTAAAAGATGTTACGCTGGTATTATGATGCACCCATCGAACACGGTTTGTGGAAAGGCCGTGTATCTGCATACACACGCATTGTCGCAGGACATGTATGCTTTACCTTCTGGGACATCCTAGCACCATAGGCATAGTGTTAGAAATGATTGCAAGTCCCTGTAGACTCTATGGATGATTGTCACAATGACATAATGCCACCGGTACATGTGAAATGCCCCTGCAAAGCATCAATTTACCTGCTGCATTCTCCCCCAGTCACTTCCAGCTGAAAGCTGGTGAGTGCCATTACTGCTACTGCTTGCAAGCAAGCAACAACTTAATGGAGATGATTCCCTTTAAGAGGTCTCTGCTGAGTTTTTGGTTGTCAGGGAAGATGATAGTCTCATCCCTCCGGTTAGATAAAATTAAGACTCCTTCTGAATATCTCATTATTGATCAAGTGGCACTTGGAATCAGCTGGTTATATTCCCTTTCTGAGAGGCTAACAGCTTTCCAGAGGGGCTTTTAAGGCTATGGAGAAGCCCTGGCCTGTATGGGGTTTTCCTGAAGTCCTTTTCTTTTGGCAAACCTCAGATTTTAATAAAAAAAAAAGACTGACTCTAACCACCATGAGGAAAAAAATCCTGGCATTTTGAAACAACAGAAATGAAAAGTGTGAACTGATTTGGTCACATCAGCAAAGCATTCACCAAATTTGGATGACAGACTGCTGCAGCAAGTGAAACCAGAATTTGGCCCTCGGGCTGAATCTTATTTCCTTGAGATCCATGGAGTGGGTGGACAGATTAATGGGTGAGAATAGAGATACAGCTATGCCCTTTCCTCTCCTTTCTTGATCCAAAAGGAGATCACACAAACCTGTGCCTCTGTTCAGGTTATGATATGGTTTATATACTCATGTTCTCAGTCTAGCATGGCCCAGAAATGCCTTGTTTCTAGGACTACAGGATGAGTACATCATGGTATCTATACTTCAGATTGCCTAGTTGTTTCTCACAGAACAGGTCATTTTCAATTGCTATAATTTTTGACCTTCTCCCTTTTGATCAGAAACTGCATTCACTATCAGTCACAGACCTTTTTTTTTTTTACTGAAAGTTTAATAAGAGATGTAAAGCCATTTGCAGAGAAAATAAGTGAAAAACACAGTTTTCTTTGCTAAGGAAATATCATTATAGGCTAGTGACTTTGTGCTGATCCTTGGAGTTAAGCGTGCATATTTCTAATTCAAGAGTGTGAATGCTGCTTGGGTACAGGACTGTATAATTTGCTGTAATCTTGGTCTGTGCATTTTTCTTAAACTGGTACTTTAATATCTGCAGTTAGTCCATTTGTCTAAGTTCCTTTCAAGCATACCTGTATGTAAAAATAAGCTTTTCTTTATGTTTAAGGCTTTTTGTTTGTTGGTTTGGTTTGGTTTTTTGTTTTGTTTATTTCTACACAATATCTAATTAATTGTGGCGACTTGGTCTTGCTACTTGAACTTCTAATTTATGTGTACTGTTTTGGAGTAAATTAATTTTCTTAATAAGGAGAAAGATAGAGCTGCACAAGGAAGTATCCTGAAAGAGAACTGCTGAGGTCAGAGGGTTCCCAATGACTCTCCACACATTTCTCTACTGTAGCAGAAACTTCACTAGCTGCTATGTGAATATATGAGTTTATGCTTGAGTCTGCCTGCATCCAGGCAAAAAAAAAGTCTGTAAACTGCATCTGAAACTTAAAAAACCTTTGCCCAGGGACTTGGACTGGACAGATCTCATGATGAGGTCCTCAGTACTTTATGGGTACTCACTCCAACCTGATCTCAGTTACAGAATGTCCATAGTTGACACTAACCCTCTGTTTACTATCCCTCCTATAAATCTCCTACTTGACTTGTGTGAGACCCAACAGTCCAACAGTTTAAATGGGACTATGCTGGTATTCTTATCAGATAAAAATCTGCCCTGCTGTGTCAATTCACATTAGAGTTTCACACACCTGCAAAGGCAAGAGGGGTTAGCAGTTGGACTGGGACCCACTGGGGCTTCTGGCATGTGGGATAAGACAGCAAAAACAGCTTGGTTTTGGAGCAGTCCCCATGACAGAAGGACCATTTGCTCCAGTACTCAAGTATGAGGTACATTAGATACTTTAAAAGTCGTAAACTCATAGTCTCTTTCTTCAACACCTCTTGCTGGGCATCAGGGATTCATCTCTCCTGAGGTTAGAAGGTATTTAGAGCTGTGATGGACTTATTTTATATACTCATTATAGGCTTAAAAGAATAGATATGTAAATACTCCTGACTCCTATTGAGGAGACTCAGCTGTGTTTCCCTGAGTATAAAGGAAGGACAGGGTCTTTGACTTAATGAGATGGATCTGACTTTATATTGCCCCAATTTGCTTCCTCAGTCCTTTACTGCAGTGGATGGGCAGTGAACTTCTGCAAATGCCAGGAATAAAATTATTTTCCTTGTTTTTTTATGAATTAGAGGTCAGATCTCGAGTTCTGGTTGTCTTGAATTATGTGGCTTTTGCCAATCAAAACAATTCCTCGTGTGATCATTACATAGTATTGTAGTAGTTACACATCAGTCTAGGAAGACTGGCACTTCGATGAGCCCACCTCAGAAGGTCATGGTAAGAGTAAGCACAGCAAATGTTTTTGAATTTAATTTGATCATTTGGTTGGGCCTGTTGTATTAGTTAGTAGCATTACTCTTCTGGTCTTGTTAAGGGTGTGTATCACTGCAGACCTGAAAGCTGCAACTCTCATTTTTCCTGCTTTTCAACTTATTATCCTTTCCCATCATTGCATTAAACATTATAGCTTAAAGATTACTGTTGTGTGAATGACTATAATTGTTGTACTAAGCTGGGGTATGTGGGGAGTGGTTTTTAGCAATAATAATTTCCTTGACAGTGAGAATACAGTATAGCTTCAGGAAAGCATATGCTAAGAGCAGTACATAGCAAGGTGCAGACAAGACAGAAATAAACCATGTTGGGTTTCTGTTATGTGGTCCACGTATGTTTTTAGTCTCACTTGTTATCTATACAGAGACTATTGCTACAGAACTGTTGAGCACTGTTGTATGCTGGTGAAGTTTTCTGGAAATTACTTCGCAGAAGATCAGAAGTGGTCATCAGTGCTCATGAGAAAAAGGGAAACAACTGTTTTTCTAATAACTCTAGTGTGATTTGAGTGGGATAATGGAGCTGTCCTAAGCAGTGGAATTTCCCTGTTCACACTTCAGGGACAGGGAAACTGGACCCCTGGAAGGTCTACACTGTGTGATGAAATACTTCCCTAGTTGAAGTTCTCTGGGTTCAAGTAGCATACAGGAGTGACTAAGTTTTCTTTCTGCATCTGTACTTCAGCTACTGCCTCTGTGACAGTATAAGATAACTCAATTAATACAAAAAGATAAGAGTATATTAGAATCCTGTGAGAAAGAAGTTCCTAGATTGTCCCTAATGCATGGAAGGATAATGGTAAGATAAAACTGTAGTTAATTATGTTGAGGAGGCAGAAAGAAACTCACAACTAATTGTGTTGTAGTTAAAAGTATTTCTTTTTCTAAATGAACACTCAGTACTGATTGTGTTCCTGTTATTGTATCAGAGAATCAGGATTACAAGGTCTAGACATTCACTGATGTAGATTTGTCCTCAAATAAATATTACTTTGGAAAACCATAGGTATTTTGTTTGTGCTACGGATACTAATGTAATGATGATGTAGTGAAGTCTTGGTTTAGTATATTGCTTTGTGAGACACTGTTAACGCTAGAGGTAGCAGGACCTTTAGAAGTACCAGACAAGTGCCTGCCTGTATCAATGCTTGCATGTACATGTGCTACTTCTCTTATCTCTTTATATCCTGATACATCTCATCTCTGAGACAAAACCTTTGTTGAATACATACATCGTGGCTGGCCTACAATGGACAAGACTTCAGCCTCAGGGGAGGCAGGGGAGAAGAGATGCTTTTCCACACTGACTTTCACAGAAAACAACTGAAGCCCATCTGTCTGCAGTAGAAGTCAAAAAATCCACACTGCACTTGCACAGAGACAACCACGTGTGTTTCCCCCCGTCCCTAACACACACATACATGCATGAACAAACATTCAATGCACTTGTCTGTGGTTGTGCACAGTTTCTGCAGCTAAGGCTTCACCTTAGGAAGGGATAGAGTGAAAGGGCAATTCTCTCATACTGTGAGATTTGTACAGAAATCTTGTCTGTGTAGCTGCCCGTGGAGATATGCTGAATCAGTGCCTTCCTACATCAGCTTGCTTTTTTCCTTCATATTGCAGTGATAAGGGCTACTGATAAAACCTGTGAAAATGAATTAATTTTCCTGTTAAACTCATCCAGTTGAGCTAAAATCAAATAATAAGAATATGAGTGAAATACAGCTCTCAGCCTTCAGATCACCCAACATTCTCAGTAGAGAAGTATCTAAAAGCTGCCTGCTAAGTTGGTTGATATGCCTTTTATTTAGCTTGGTGTTAATTTGCTAAACACTGTTTTGGTGTATGTGATTGTAGAACATAAAAATGCAGTAGGTGGTTTATAGGAGATGAGAGCAAAAGAATACTCTCTGCTACGAGCTCTACATACAATGCATATTCTCCAAAGGGATGAAATTTCCCTCGAGCTAATGGGTAAACTGCAAAGTGAGGTACACTAGCAGCTTTACGGTTCGCTTTAACCTGCTCCTCCTACCCGTGCTTTGTGGTGGGTGTGCAACTGTTGCAAGTAGGTGGCACAGCTGTTTGCATTGACTGGCTCAGTACCTTTGGGATACAGACAACACAGTTAACGTTGCGAGATGAAAATGGCATCTATACTTTAATAAACTCATTCTATTTCTTTGTGAGAAAAAAGGGGGAGAGGGAGGGGAGGGGGAGAGACAAGTTGCCAGCTTGACTATATCTGTATTAGTGGCACTGCTCAAATCACACGGTGGTGGCTAATGCCTGCAAAATCCTGACTAGCATTTGAAAGGGTAACATCAGTTTATTATTGCTGCAGTAGCTGTTAACTTTATGAAGATTTCCTGTGCACCTGCCTGCTACCACATCTTTAACATATATGCATATTTATACAACTTAGGCAACATATGTTTGATGATTTTTGTCATTTATATTTACTACAGTATGGATAGCAATTAAAAAATAACCATGTTCACTGTGATGAATTGGTGAAATTCCTGGAGAAGTAGAAATTACATGAAGAATCTGAAGACACAGAGCAAGGTAAAAGGCATGTAAAAATCTAGTTCGTCAGTTGGAACATAAAAAATGCAGGCGTGTGACCAATATGTGTGTGTATATATAAAACCATAAAAATGACAGGGAAGAATATGCTATTTCACTTAAAAGTAGAACAAGAGAATAGATAGTCTAGAGTGCGATATTTTCCCATTTCATCCACCCTTTACAGACAAATGTAGAGTTGTGTTGTAGGGGTGATGAAGGAGGATGACATTTTCTGCAGAGCTGGTGTTGCTCTGTTCCCCAGTTTTGTGTGTTTTGAATGTAAAATGGATGTATTTAATTGCAGATACATGTGCAAAAGCAAATGGCATGTTAGGACCTGCATGATGATACAGTCCAGCGTCTGACTCATCCCGGCAGCAGATTGGGCAGGTCTCCTGAGCACCAGCTCAGGTGCCAGGACCAGTGAAGGGCTATGGTGAGGACTTTGGTGAGTGATCCTTAGAAGTAGCCACTTTAGGCAAAACTTCAGGCTCATGTCTGTATTTGGTGTGTCTGAGTTAAAAATAGAGGAAGATCCAAGGGAGGGGGGTGAGTTTTGGATATTAGTCCCATGAATTTGTGTGGGCACATGCACACCAGCACCCACACTGTGTATGAAAGTGAGATAAGCACACGTGATTTGTACTCAAAATGTAGGTGCCAGCTTTTTAGAGAGAATTTCTTACCATGTGGCATATTATCATATTCGAGACCTGCTCATCTCTGTAAAAAGACAGAGGATAGTGGGCTGTGCAGAAATGGAGTGAGACAGTGGAAACGCACGTAGTGGAGCTGTGAAAACTGGTATGGGAGTGGAAAGGAACTTTGAAAATTAAAGTTAGAGAGAAAAATGGGGAAGACTAAGATATCTAGATCTTGTCCTGGAAGTAGTATTTTCCATGTGAGTGTGGTGATTTGCCTACAATAATTTATTCCACTTCTTAGAAAGATGCTCTAAATTAGTCTCAGGGTGCCTTTGTTACCCTCCCGTGACATGAAATTAACTGCTGCTGTAGTTTCTCACAGAGGGTAGAGCAGCCTCAGGTCCACCCCCACTTACACTCTCTGCCGATGCCCAGAAATGCCCCAACTGACGTGACTCTGTGCTCCGAGCGACACAGCATTACCCCCAGCGGTGGGATTCGAAGTAAACTAAACAGCACAGCAAACATTTTACCCACTTCAACAAACAGGAACATTTACTCATTTTTTCCTCACTGTTGCTTACCCCTCTACCAGCAGTTAGTGCATATGAGGCAGCCGCCTGTGCCACTGGAGCATTCCCTTATGCAGAGCACTCCTAAACAGCATGTTCTGCTGGCATTTGGACTGTTTTATATTAGCAGGGTGGCTCAAACTGGCCTCAGTAGAGCACAAGATATGTCACATCACTTGAAACTACATCTCTGGGTGTTTTATTGGCCTGTTTGTCAAGTCAGGTGACAGCATCTTCACACATTGATTTTAATTTGTATTGAATATAAAGCTTTGAGAGTGAGACTCTGTATCAGCTGCTCAGTGAAATCCATGTCACTTCAACTGTTTTCTCCCCCCTCAGTATTTTAGCAATTATATTAGAGAAAAAAAGCCCTAAACAGGATCAGATTTGGGTTTAAAAAAATTGCGTGTGTGCCTTAGGATTGACAACTCCTAGGCCACTGTTTAGCCCAGTGCAGTACAAACCTGCTGATATATTAAACCCCAAACCAGCATTTATAATAGAAATACAGTAAGCCTTTAACTATAACGACACTAGCAGGTGTCACCACAATAAAGATAACAGCCTCCCCATGAACAAATATTAGATTAAAGAGATCAATCAATCTGTATCTTAAATTCCAGACCCAGCATGATCTCTACCAGTAAAAAAATAACTTCTACTTTGTCTGTGCATTTTAACAGGTGAAAGACCTCTTGATTGTTCAATTATTTTTGCAATAACTTGAGAAAATAGGCATTTTTCTTTTTCTTCTGTTGCAGGCTCTTTATGTAAATGATATGGAAAATGTTTGTGTCCTAAAGACACAAACACTTATTGATTTTAAACCTTGTGGCAGGCTGTGGCAGTTTTCATGGTGGGCAGGTGGAGTGAGTCATGGCTCACTACGCCGTCTGCTCCAGGAATGCCAAAAAAACCCTGTCAAAACCTGGGGTACTGTGTGCTCCTGGGATGTGATCAAATTACCTGTGGGAATAATGCATTCTGCCCTTGTTCTTTTTTTCCCTCCTGTTGCTCTTAGCCTGCTCTGCTACCATCAGCACCGTTTTCTGGAAAACTGTGACAAGTTACTACTTTTATTCTTTATGATTTGGTATTCTGGGCCACGTATTCAAACATGTGAAGTGAGTTCACGCTGCCATTGAGTCAGAATGATTCAACCCAGCCCAAGCTCAGGCTGCACAGTCACTGTAAGTGCTGAAGGTGAGAGAAGTCCAGTTCCCTATGCATAACTAAATGCCCCTTCTACTTCCTTTCCCTCTTACG
Source organism: Cephalopterus ornatus (assembly GCA_013396775.1). NCBI lineage: Eukaryota > Metazoa > Chordata > Aves > Passeriformes > Cotingidae > Cephalopterus > Cephalopterus ornatus. The sequence goes on from VZRE01000643.1 coordinate 198,511, forward strand.
ATCATCTATCACCCATCACCCATCAAATGCAATGACTGAGAAGAGCAAGCCTAGGTTTCTTCTGCACTGCTGGACCAAGCATGATCTTTCCATATTCACTCATGGAAAGGGACCAAGCATGGTCCCTGGAACACAGTCCCTGGACCTTGACGCAGAACAGAAGGAAGACTGGCTTTTACCCACCATTTTTACTGAGTTACAACATTGCTCTCATCTCAATTACAACTGGGTCTGGGCTCACCGAGGCTGTATTCTGAGGTTTTATGCAGAAGCTGCACTAAAATTTTGAGATCTGTTTTAGTAACAGCTTTGATTATCAGTAGTGGTATCTGATTCTTCTCTCAAACGCACCTAAGTAAAGAATTAGAGACCTCTTCCTTAGAAAAAACAGCGTGTAAGAAGTATGAGAGATATTGAAGTCAAAATCAACTGATAGTCTCTGATGACGGAGCAGACCAAGAATGGAGGGAAACACTCTAGAAAAGCTGATCTGCAAGGTCCTGGATGGGTGCTCTCATCCAGTTCAGAGCACCTGCTGATTAATTAATTTTGGTCTGTTTTGAATGTGTTCTCAACTGCATAAGGACAGCTATTGTGCAGAATAGTGTCCACATCAGATAAATACAGAATAAGTGTTGATCTTTTACTGCATGCTATCTGCTTTATTTTCCAGTAGCGCACATGTGGACAAGATACAGATAAAGTATAGCTTTCTAAGAAAATTAAATTATTTGATCCTTGAAAGGTTTTGTCAGAGATCTTCGAAATCTATTCAGTGCATGAAAGCACCGAAACAAGTTGTTTCCTCTAAATGAAAGCTAAAGTGGAAGCCTGTCCAACTTCAGAGCCATTGCAGTCATGCCCTTACAAAGAGTGTGTATGAGGAGGAACCTACTCAGTAATGTATTCAATGACCAGTAAGCACACTTATGTTTTCACTTTTTTTTTTTTTTCCCCCAAAACCACAACATAAGCTGTGGAATATTTAATTTGAAATAAAATATGTGCAATATTTGGGTATCTCCCCTGCAAAAAGTATTCAGGATTAAGTTTTTAATCCTTTAAGCGGACTTAGGCCATGAGAAGAACCATGTAGCGGTTTTGATTTTAGACCTTCCTTAGTAACCAGGTTATAACCGAGGAAGTGGTCATCTTCCCAGTATTCCATGCGATTTTTTACGTAAACCAGAGTATAAATAAGAAGGAGGAAAAGCCTCTTCCTCTCTTTCCCTTCCAGTAGATCCGGGAGCAAGTTCTCTGCTATCGGCTCTGCTCGTGTGGAGGAGTGAGGCCCAGTGAGACCTTGTAGACCTTGGGAAGCGGAAAGTGCCGGCGGTCGCTTGGTGCAATTCTGCTATCTCAAGGAGAGTAGTAAAATTTTCTTTTGTTAGTTCTTTATTGGTTACTCCTGGGTTTTGATTGTGTATATCTGTTTTAGTTTTTTTTTCCCTTTCCCTTTTCCCTTCGGGGCAGGGGGAAGTGTTCAGGGTCCCTTCTTCTGTGTACATAGTATTCTAACTGTATATAAATGTAAATACATGTGTATATTTTTTGTACAGCTTTGGTCTGATCATTTTGGCATTTCAGTAACTTTTCCCTTCTCCCTTTCCCTTGTGTTCATAGAGGGGGTGGAGAGAGGAGAGGCTGCAAACCGTAAAGTTTAAGCATTCGGCGGGAAAGTCAGATCCAAACCGTTACAAACTATAAAGTTTTCTCAGCAGTCACAATATATGCATTTACAAAACAGCTGTGCAACCTCCTTCTCTTCATGTTTTTCCATGTCAAACCGACTTTCAGTTCACTCGAAATACGTGTTCATATCACATTTAAAAAGTCCCAGAAAGTTTATTTAGCAGAATACCAGTTTCATGATGACAAATGATGACTGCAAGGCATGTCTGTGAATACCCTGCTTCAGTGCCATTACAATATAAGATGAGGATGGGGAAAGCACTTTCAATGTACCTCTATGGAGACCCCATTAGCAGACCAGTACAACTGCAGACTAATTGAAGAGCAAGAATATGCAGAGCCCCCCCCTTTGGTGACACAGTTACAGTGCAATATTAATATGTCAAAATAATTTCAATGCCAGGCATCAGATTTGTTTTTTGGCCATTATTAATAATAAATAGCAATATTTTATACTTCCTTTTGTATAATCATACTGAACTGGAATGAGGCTCCTAGCTGCATGCAAACAGACCTGGCATTGTAAAAGGCTGTGGGCAGAGGTGCAGTTATCCAAGGCCACTTTATGTGAAAGGATGAGATGCTGCAGAGAACTAAAGGTTACTTCCTCTCCAAGGCTGCATATTGCACTAAATCTTGCAATTTTAAAAAGTGTAAATGCAATTTATCAATGTTTTAATGAGAACAACACAGTGCTGTGTCTCAAAATCTCCAGCTTTAACCACAAAAGTCTATAAAATCTGCCTTAATTTAAAGCTCTGTCCTGCACATCCGTGTATTACAGCACTTTTTGCATATGCTAAGGAGCATGCTGTCAAGGCAAATAGTATATGATGAGAGTGACCTGGGCTAATTGCACCATATTTTCAAACCATTGAGGTGCAAAACAAATCAGATAGTTACCTAAATTCCACTCAAGATTTGGCCTATTGAAGCTGTATGAAGTATATTCCAGTAGCTTGTGTTCTGGTGATAGGGCAACGTGAGTAGTAGGTGATAATGTATTTACCGGTGTCTTGTTATTTTTGAATGGAAATTTCTATACTTAGTTTTATCATGCAGGTCTAGTCCCTCTATGTTCTAAACCAATGTAGCTTCAATGATTTCAGAAAAATTTTATTAGCAATACTACTATCTTTTTTTTTTCCCAAATTCTTACCTAACTGCTTTTCAATTTGTAGACTGTGCAATGGGTAATATTTAATGTACACGCCCTATATATTTGTTCTTTAGTCCTTTGAAGAAATCCCACTTCCAGGAACAACACTGTAAATCTTGTGAGTTGGTGGCAAACTCCACTGACTTCCATACGGACTTTAGCAGAGTTTAGTCATAACATTTTTAGTAGCTTGCTTCTCACTGACTTTATTTTTACAACTTGGCAGTCTTTTCTCCATTTTGTTTTTCTTTTGCTTGTATTTGTTTTGTTTATTTTCCTTATTGAAGAGAATGTTTCAAAAGTTTCAAATAATTCAGGTCCTTGAGTTCTCATATAATTTTAGCCATCCTCAGCTGTAAATTTTTAGTTTCTGTAATACTTTTCTCAGTGTTGGACCCACTTTTCCAAATGTAGCCTCCTGCTTGTGTGCTTATGATCAGTTTGCACAGCTAATAATTTTTTTTCTCTTCAACTGCTGATTTAGTGTTTTATCTGCCACAAATTTCGTGAACATTTTAATCTGAGGACCACATCTCTTGTCTTTGTGTTGGACCAAAAGTTTCAGAAGCTATGACATTTTTCACCACTCCTACTTGCCTGGAAATTAATGGCAAAACTCTGATTGCCTTTAAATGATAAAAGCAATGAGTGGCAACAGTAAAACTACAACATTATAAAGAATGAGAAGGATTATGAAGGTGGGTTTATTTGAGAATGGAATTGTCCCTCTTTTGGTAAGACTTAAAATTCCCCCTGTGGCTTCCTTTACTGAAAAATCATTGCTCTTGTAGCTCCCAAGAAGAATCACCATTACAGAGCAATGTGGTGCTCCTGTGTATACTTTCATTCACCCCATTCCAGAAAGTGTTTATCTTTTGTTATAGGTATTAAACATTAATAATATGTTTTTGCACAAGGGAGAGATGAATTGACGTTTTCAGATACAGAATTGTGTCCTAAAATTCTGCACAGTGTCTGCTCTTCTAATGCTTTACTAGCTTTAAGGTTTTTTTGTGCTTTGGTTTTACTGCTCTTACTTTCTAGAGCAAGGGAATTTTATTTTAGATAAATATTTTTAGCGCCTAAAAATGCTGTGGAACTGATGACTCTGAGGCAAAAAAAAATTTCTGTCCCTGTAGGGGGACTCCTCAGTGCTAGAAGGTATCTCAAACATCATTTGGAGGAAGCTACTGGAAGACAATATGATCTCTGTGTGGTCGTCTTATTGGGCTTGCAGCTTTTCAACTCCCTACAAGACCTTAAACAAAGATGTTAGCTAACACTTTTGTGGTTTTGTTTTAGGGAGGGGTATTTTGCTGAAATGAAACTCATTTGAATTTAAAGAATTCCCTTAACTGAAGTGCCCCAAAGTGTCCCAGCAGGAACTGAGAATCTGGTTTGGACTGGAAGCACTGGGAAAAAAAATCTAGAGATAGCTTGGTTTTTGTACACTACTTTTTTTTTTTTCTTGCTTTTCACATTGTTGAAAATGAAGGCTATCTTACTCTGCCTACTAGCCTCATTTAGTACATAACACAAGAACAGAAAAAGAGTGCATATTTGAAACAATGGATTGCAGAGGTAAAATGTAATAATCTCTTTTCTAAGTCTCAGCCATTTCTTTCTTTCCTGACTTCCAAAAACTACATTGTTGTGGTGGAATCAGTCATTTAATAACATTTTTTTCCAGATGCAAATATTGAGAAGTAACAAAAATATTTTCTAATGGACGGCATTATTACTAATACAGTTCATAACTTTAATTTAGATGTGGATCTGTGGCTTTCTGTTACCCTTGAGAGCTTCTGGGCCAAATAGCTGCCACTGCCTTTGGCCCAGCTCAGACCCTAGCTTTGACTGCTGTGGCGCTAAACTGATTTACAATAGCTGATGATTTGGTCTGCTATTCTTGCTTCAGCAAACTCAGTCCCTTGGGTCTTGACCTGTGGTGCCAGAGAGCTCCCTCAACTGCCACTGACTTCTTGGAAAGCTGAAGTCACTCAGTATTTTGCACAATCTGGTCTCTGGTCCTTGTCCTCTCTATGTCAAACTTGCTTTCTGTGTCTAATTCAGCTTTCTAATTAGGCTTTCTTTCACTAATGTTCAGGCATTTTAGTCTTACTTGCCAAAGCAATCTGTAATAGCAACAAACACTCTTTTGAGAACATGTTTTGTAAATTTTTGGATTCTAGTGTATGTATGGTTTAGTATCATTGTTTTCTACATTTTTTTTATTTAGATACATCCATTATATATCTATATCTACTTAAAATTCAATAAAATTTATTCTGAGAAGGAGAGAGCCAGATGCTAAGTTAAACCAAAAAAATAAATCAAATAAAGATTTAATTAGCAGACAAAAAAACCCAGGGAAAATAACCTTCTGGAAAATAGCAAAATCAGTAGAAGTGTAACAGCATTCTAATATGTTAGTATACTACCATCTTATATTTATATTTCATATATACTTTTATAGCCAGCATCACAAAGCTTGTGTGCTGCAATTAGCATCTTTTCTGTAGTGAATTGTCATGTTCTAGCACTGCTAATGAACATGGTGAAGGTGTACCTGCTGTAAACCATTGCCGAGGAAAAAAAAAAAAGCCCCTTAGAATTACTGCTAGTTCATTTTTTCCTCTCCTTATTTCCTCTCCCCCCTCTTCTATTTCTTTTTTTTTTCCTTTCTTTGGGAAAAGCCTCTGTTATTACCTGTGGTAGGCTCTGTACACTAGCATGCTATTTTGTTGATTGCACTGCCCTCAGACACCGCACATTTGAATCCCATTTGTAGCAGTGATGCCAGTGCTGGGATTCAAAGTCAGAGCCTCTTAGGGTTACAGCCCTGCTGCTGCTGCTGCTGCTGTGTGAGTGGAAGCGTCTAATACCACTGGCATCAGAGACTAGGGCTGATAAAGAGACAAGGTGATCTAAAGAGAGCACACATGGAATTTTTCCCCCTTTTTTGTTTTTCTTACCAGAAACATAAAGGAGATGAGAGTAGGTTGATATTTGATGAATTGGTTTTATTCAGAGGAGTGCTATCATTTTTATGTCCTTTTTGAAAATGCACCCACAGTGTCTGAATTCCCGTTAACGCAAAGTTCAGATAAAGCTGATGAAAAGCAGCTGCCATCTTGATAGTTGCCATGGCAGATGGCATCAGCCTTTATGCTTTTATCAGTATTAGTATCAGAACACACTCTGTGTTCCAAGCTGAGATAAAAATCATTGAAGCTGTACCTGGAATAGGCAGATCAACACTGCAGGTCCCACACAGTTTTGAATCTTTTCAGAACAGTCTGCATAAAAGCTAGAGACAACACATTCTTGTTATTCATTAGTTCAGCAATGCTGATGATATTTTGTAAACTTCACAGATGAAGCAGCCTTTCTAAAGAGCTGCTGCCTCCCTTCCTTCTTCCCTCCCACCCCCAGGAATGCTCAGGTTTTGAAAAGAAAAACCACACACAGACACAGACACGCAAGAAAGTAAATGGACAGTAAGTGGACAAAGTGGACAAAACAGTGACATTCCTCCTTCATTAACCTACTGCATTTTGCTTTAAACCCCAGTCAATCTGCTTTGAATAGTGGTGTTAAGAATAGGTGCATAGCGAGGGAAATAATGACGACTGTTGGTGAAGGTGCAGGGGGTGAGGGGGGGCGGTGCAGAGAAAGGGCTTCTGTGGGTTTGTTACACCGCTATGGTGGCTCTTGCCTGAGACATCTCCCCCATCTTACTTGCTGCTGGTTCGCAGCGACACGTGTGGTGGCATTGTCCCATAGTGACCTGGCAGTCCCAGTGCCTCTCCGAGGGCATACAAGGGCCTGCACGGCCCTTCTTTTTGTGGTTCCAATTTGCCATTAAGTGTCCATCAGGAAAAGTGACTTACACACTGTGAAAGCTTCAACTCTAGCTCTTTATTGCAGGTTCCAAATTGTATTGACAAATCTCCCCATCCCCTTTCCCCCTCTCCCCCTCCCCAACTCCTCTTATAGCTATGCATATAGTTATTTTTGGTAACATTGTTGCTTGATAAATAGAGGGGTTGTGAGATCTCAAGTTATTATGCAAGTGTTAGCGACACAGGCTGGTAAACCATTTGGCTGTTGCATCGGTGCTGAAATGAATAATAGCAAATGGGAGGAGGGCATGTGAGTTATTTTAAATGACACATATATATTTAAATATAGCCTTAAAATAATGTTAAAGGTTTAGAACCATTACAGGCTCTTGTACCAACTTGCAAACTCTTCCAGAATTGATTTTAAAATTTGCTATTCTTTCTCTGATGGTTGACAGGGAGATAAGGAGGACCTTTCTGGGTCACCTCTGCCTGAAACAAGGAGGTGGTAGAAGTGGGTTCTCTCTGTGCCTTTGCGTAGGGGCCTCCCATTTTCCCACTGACATCTGAAGTATACATTTCCTTCAGACTATTTGGTGCACAAATATGAAGTCAGTGTCGTAGCTTAAATAGAAATTTCTTTGTGACTCTGCATGGGCTTACAGCTCTGTGCTTAATGAGGTCATCAGCAAAAATGGGCTCATTCTGCTCCGAGTTTGAGAAGTTTTTTATTTTCATCTTGGAGTAGATCTTGGGAAAAATCCGGGTGCAGTAGAGGCTTTGGATTTCAAGTGCCTATGGGATGGGGCTATTCTAATTCAAAGTTAGTTGGATATCTAAGTGAATATTTAAAGTAGAATTGGGTAAATGGATTAAGGTTAAATGGAGAGCTACCATAGAACAAAGCTTCAATGTGCTCAAAACAATGTCTAAACAATCTCCTTTTTTATTTTAAATTTAATTTTAAATGGAAAAAAAAAGCATTCAGTAGCAGGTCTTCACCCTTCACCCAGGACCAAACAGAAGGGTCTACTATGGATGGAGGAAGGGTAGAATGTTATCAGATTTACAATTTACTTGGACAGGGCCCCCACTGTACTCCTAACTGTGCCTATAAAATGGAAAAGAGTCCGATCTAAAGCCTTTGAAACAATGAGAGTCTACACTGAGTTAAGTGATTTTTCAGGGAGTCTCTGTGAACATGACAAAGAATAATAGGTGAATGCAACACAATGTAGGAGCGTCAGATAACAGGGAAATTATTGTCATTAGCATAATAGCTACAAGTCAGCACACAAAATCTACTGTTAGGCTCTCTATCAGCATCACAGCACAGGTAAATTTCAGGGCAAGAGCTGAAGTAATATGAAATAATGGCTGTGCAGACTTTGTGGGAAACTCCTCTGAAGTGTAAGGGGCAGTCTGCTAGGAAGCATAAAGGTACTTCCTTTGGTTGAGGAGGAATGGGAGCTGCCATCATCGGCACTGAGCTGATGCAGAAGAAAAGATTATCTGGAGGGATAAGTTTGCTGTAGTAGAAAAGCGATAGTCAATGAGATGAAGACAGGCAGAAATGTGCTTAAATTAAGAGCCAGAAACAAGTAGCAAGTTTTGTCTGCTTTTAAAATGCATCTGGGGACAAATGGGGCAAATGATGTTGATTCAGATCAAAAAGCAGGAACTGGGAGACACATGACTGTGTTGAAGCTTCGGCTGTGTGAGCAGCTGTGGGAATGTACTGAAGCTGAACCTCTAAATCTTATCCATTCATTATTAGGTTAGGATTCACACAACACAATTCCAAGTAACTTGGAATTAAAATGGAAATAACCTTTAATTCTTCAGACTCTGCTGTTTTTTTCTGTTCTGCTTCTTTATCTTCCAAATAGGTAGCTGAAACCAAAAGCATTATAAACTATAGCTTTGGCTCAAAAGGGCAAAATCTGAAAATTATTGTATTTGTTAGTTCAGCTACTAGAGAGCTAGAAAGCATAGTGCTGCCTACACAACAAATAGTCAGATATGGTTTAAGAAATATCTACTTAGGGCCTTTTCTTACAGACACTGACTAACTAAATTAACTGATGTTTCAAAATGCTTCAAGTGCCTTAGTGTGTTGAAAAAGGGCAAAACATTCTTAAGCAAAGTTTGGATATTAGTCCTATACCTCTATGCTTGATTTTCTTCTTAATTTAATTTTTTTGAATCTTATTTAAAAACCTCAAAGGTGTTATTTTCAAAGGAGAATCAAAAATTCACCTGTTATCTTCAAATGTTGCACTGTATTTATGATATGCTGATTGGATTCACCATACTCCAACATTTATATTTCTACTGTATAAATACTAGTAGAAAACAACAAAACAACCTGAATACCTAAAATGGCTGCCACATACCAGTGAGGAATATTTTACTTCAGCTGTGACTATTTAAATTCAGCTACAAGTATAAGATTATGCTTTTTTAAAATTATAGCATTTATTTAGGACGATTCCTATATGGTTCTAATGGTTGAGGATGTATATAGACTGCTCACTATTACTTTGGCATGAAGTTGATTGTTAAGCAATGAAAAAATAATTTGGAAAAGGTTTTTTGCTGTGGAGTTGTCAATTTATTTCACTTATTCAAATACCAAAAATCACCATTGGATTTTCAGTCAGCTATTACAGATGCTTTCTCACAAAGGACATGATCTGTGTTGTGTTTTAAAAATTACTCAAAACAAGGATCATTTAGAAGTCCTAATTGTGCTTGTGATCAAATGAGGTAGCTGTTAAAATATGTGTATTTTAATAAGTAACAATATTAACAATATCCCTTTCTAAGTGATAAACTTAGGAGGATTTTATCTTCTTTTTTTTTTTTTTTAAGTCTTTCCCTGACTAAGAGTTTGCTTGTCACCTTTATTCTTCTAGGTATTGTTGTGGCCAAATCATAATCCTGCTTAAGTAAGGGGTTTGTTGTAACAAATACGCCACACAACCTACGCTCAAACAGCTCTAGTGGGCACTGCTATAATTTGAGATCATAGCTCAAAAGAAAATGGAAATTTTTTTCTTACGTTTAGGGGTTCAGTTTACCACTGAAATTGCTTTTCATTTAATTCAAGCAGCAACTGATAGCACAGAA
>VZRE01000643.1:213338-223890 GCA_013396775.1 Cephalopterus ornatus
GAAAAGCCAAAGGGTCTGGAAGAGGAATTACTAAATTAGCTTCCCACTCCTTGCAGGGTCAATTAAGGGAAGGGACCCGTGCAACGGGTGCTAATCCAATGCTGGGAATTGCACTGTCCTTGTGTGAGGGACTTCCATGCTACAGGAGGCTTCTCTCATAAAGGTGATTGGGAGCTTTGAGCTAAGTACCTCAATCTAGTTAGGGGGGAAAAGGGAAAAGGATTCTTTTTTTCATTTGAGGCTTTTCAGATTTAATGAGCTTTTCTGTCAGGTCTTATTTAGGCTTAGTAATACGACCTGTAATAACTTAACACTGCCTAATAGGATGGCATATTGAGTGTGGATTGCTTATCGCTACATAATCGCAAGTTGCACTGATAGTAAAGAGTCATATTGTTAGCACAGTGCTTGGAGGGAGGAAAGGAAGACAAAACACATAGTATTTGGGTGCATGTTTATAGCAAAGCTCAGTCTATACACACTGACAGTAGAATTAATTTCTCAATAACCTCACAGGCGGCACTGGTAACAAAGCCACAGATTCCTGAACTCCAAGAAAATAGGAAGCATAAATATTGCTAGTTGTTTGGAGAATTTGCTATTTATGAGCTTGGTTAAATAATGCGTATGTTTCAGGTTTTTCTGATAGTCTTTTTGTGAAAAGTGCACCTGTGAAGAGTGTCTTTCTTCTAATACAGCATCCTGCTGTTAGGGCACTGGTGAGGTGCTGGCAAACTGGACACAAATTTCATTTTACTCTCATATCAAGAGCCCCCTGGAGAGATATGTCTTAGGATATTAGTGTCTTCAGCAGCACAGCCATTAAAGCAAGCACACAGGGAATCACCCATCTGCACAGGCTTAAGGATAAGAACATTGCTGCAGAAGCTCATCTCCAGACTGATGTTGCTATTTAATGTGGCTTCTAGCAAACTGTGAATAAAACTCCTGGCTTGCAGATGACAAGTTACCATGCTAGACTTGCAAGTTCTTTCAAGAAACCAAAGCAGACACAGCTGCAATCAGGCTGCATTAAGCCAGGCCTGCAGTCCCAATGGAGTGCAATGACAGCAGGATTCTACCGACAGTGTCAGTGGGCACACAGACAGCTTTTGTTCCTATCACATATTCCTAATTCAGATTTCTACCGTTTCTTTATGAATCATAAATATCGGTGATTAAGGGCAATGCTCACTTTTCCAGGTTATGAAGGTACATAAACATATGGTGCTACTTCATTATGCAATGGGCTATGGCTCCCAGAGTGAGCAGACCCAGTCAGCTCAAACTTCTCCATGCAGAGCTCTTGGGATGGATGGCACAGGGGTGTCTGTGTTCCACTGATAGTTTGAGGATTAGTGGTCCTGCTGCTGGTGCAGGGGAGCTATATTGGCAGTATAGCTGTGCTTTAGGAAATGGGAAACAGGGTCTGGATTTGTGCTGCCTACACAAATAAGCCCAAGACTCCTTGCCTTTGTTAGGGAATAAGTCTTTGTCAAAATTGGAGTAATCGCATTAAATCGGTGAAAAGACCCAACTCCTTTAAAACAGGTAATGATCAATTAAAGTAGTTTTTAGCATCATGAGTGCTTTTAAAAAATACCAAGAACCTCAGACTTATAATTTATAGCTGATTGGTTATTATTTGCATGTAATACAAGGGCTGACATTTTCAAATGTGACTAGTACTTTTAGCATCAACTGTTGTTTGCTCAAATTGAGAACTGATACTTTTTGAAAACTGTTTTTAAGAGTAGCTACTGATAATCAAGCTTCCTATCATTCAAACCAGGTAACTGGAACGTAAGGTGACTGAAATCACTGGTTGCTTTTAAACATCTTGGCTTTGGAGAAGAGACTGCTGCTCAAAACAGTTAAGATCATATCAAGAGGAAACTGTTTTGATTATACAAGGGATAATTGGCAGCAGGAAGGAGAAATTCAACTTTCTTTCAATAAATTGATATCAACAGCAAGTCTCCATTTAGGTGGTGCTTTTTTCTCTAGTACTCTGGCACAGTCAGCTCACTAAAGTAATTGCAAATAGGAGTAATTTGGTTGGTGTCCTCACAGCACAACACACTCAGGAATAAGATTTTCCCTTCTTCACTCTAGCTTTAGGACAATGCCTTCTCTAATCACCCTTTCAAAACTGTGGACAGCTAAGGCAGGCATTACCTAAGAAGAAGAGCTGAGTAAGGGAAGTAGAAGTAGCTTCTGTGTGTGACAGTTATTTTCATGTGTGTGACGCCTCCTGGCATTGCAGATGGGCAGCCTGCACTCAGTGCAAGTGTGAACAGTCACCTTTGCAGGGCTTCATGCACAACATCTGGGGTGCCATGCATGTCTATGTGAATCTCTAAGTTTTGTGAGGGGTCAAATACCGTTGTCCTTCATATCATGGTGAGCTAAGCCTCTCTGATCTCTTTCTCCATCTATCCTACACAGGAAAAGCAAAGAAAGGCTGTGAAAGACACCAGCACTAAGTGGTTTAGGCTGTGCTTCTGGTGAGGAATGGAGGAAATCGTCCTTCATCAGCAAACTGTAGACCAGGACTCACCAGCTGCTTAGGATGATGGAGTGTCACTATCAAACTCCTGCATAGTGATTCAGATTGAGGGAGTCATTTGTGGAAACACTCCTGTGAAGAGGAAAGAGGCACTGTGTGTGAAATACATGCATCTAAGTTTACACTAGAGTCCCCCTAAAATACAGATTTGAAATGGATAGGAGACTTGATTCTGCGATTCTCCCTGAGCTTTCCTCTGTATCAGTGCGGAAACTTCTGCTGCTATAAAGCTATAAGCATGACTGCTGCATGCTTGCTCTGGTGCAGCTTGCATTCTGGGTGCCCTGCTCTGTTCTTTGTGATTGTAGTCTGTTCTATTCTTTGCCTGAATTTTTCTATGCAATCTGAATACTCCTACGGGGGTGATTCCAATTTTGGGCCATATTCAGCAGCCAGCATAGCACTGGAAATTATCACTGCAATGCAAACACCTGGCAAAGTGAGCTGAAGTGCACCTCTAGTGTTGTGAAAACTCATTTTCAGGATATCGACGATCCTTGCAATCAAGGAATATTTTTGTCAATGGGGCCTTATTATATTGCTCTCTATGATGTAGTTGAGGAACTGGGATAGGGGGACTTCACATAACTTTTGATTGGACACCTGAATGAAGAAATAATTTGCTATTACAGACTGTACATGCAACTGAGTACACGAAAATGATGCAGGAAACTTTGGTGTTTTCGACACATTTACTTGGCCTCAGAGACATCTCCTGTTTACATTTCCTATTCCATAGGCATTTGTAGAATTTCATTTTGCTCTCTCAAATATTTGAGAGAATTAAGCTTTAAGCTGAATATTAACAGAAGGAGGTATTTTATAATCCAATCTTTTTAGTACGGGTGTAAGAAAATTTACTACAATTTAAATTCAGTCAATATAAGAAGTAGTATTTACAAAGACCATGAAGAATTTGTCTTCTAGTGATCTGCCAGTGTATTCTAGTACAAGTCTTGTACAATGAGATGCAACAGAGGGATGACTCAATGACATAAAAATTCTCGTTTTTTCTTCTGGATAGGCTCCCCATTTGAAGAGAGCAGGCCCAGAGTATCATAGGAGCATATCTATGTAGATGCATATGTGTGCACTTTACATAGGTATGTTCCTTCTCATGCCATCAGTACTGCTACTGATATTGCTGTCGCTTCTAGGCAAGTATCAGTCATGTGTTTAATCCTGCTCGTCTCCAGAACGTGTTCTGCATATTCTCTAATTAGTGTTCATACCTCTAGTAAGACAAGAGGGGATTTAAAAATTGCCTTAATTCTATAATCTGTGAAAAATTAAAAAATCTGTAATTTATACACCTATAAAAGTTCATGTGAGAAGGAGAAAGAAAATAATAGCATACTTCTTTATTTATCATTGAAGAGTAATTTTTAAAAATCTGTTTAAATGGTATGATATTGGTAGCCTGAAAAGACTCTAAAAAATAGTGGATGGATGGAGGACCATCCAGGAGAGAATGGGAAGGAGTCTAGTCTGGGTCTAGCAAGCATGGGAAGGGTCCCTTCCTTTGCACTGTAGAAAAGGTGAAAGCGATGTGGAAAAGACGGGAATGGAGAATGGGAGTGAATAAAGGAGCCTGATGCATACATATGTGGAGATTTTAGAAGACTTGAACATGTTGGACTGGAAGGATTCATGGTAAAATATTTTGTTTGTACGAATATATGCAGTTTGCAGTATCAGCATGGGATTGCTTGTTGAAGTAATTCTCAGCTGTATATGTCAGGCAGCACAGTACTTTCAATATTTTTTTTATATAGGTTCCTTCAACTGGGAAGAAGAACCACATGTAGTCAGTAGTGGCTCATCAAACGCCTGGGATCACAGTGATACGGTTAGTTGTTTCTCTCTTATTCTACATCCTGTACCAGAAAGGTTAAGAAAATTGCGTGAAATGATGGTGAAGTGCCTGCAGGTTGAACTGCTACAACACATTGGTGTATGATACACGTGGCAATGCCATCTCTCTGCACGTTAACATTGCCATCTCCCGTACTGACAGGAAGAAGGAAACTATCCACAAGCAACTAATGGTGTTGCAGAGGTTCATGCAATAAGAAGCTAGTGGAAGAACCTTCCTGCCTTTCCTTCAATCCTTACTGTTAGGGCACTCCAGCTGGTGCCAGCAATGCTTTAACTCCTTCATTCCCTGGGAAGTCATAGTGATTTATGATAATAGTAGTGCCTTATATGGCTTGTGATTTTGTTTACTAGTCTGGAAAGGCGAGTGTGTAGTAAGGGAAGGGGTGGATTTTCAGCTGACTGGCTGTGCTGTACTGGTTCTCCACATGAGCTAGTCTACCCAGTACTGCATGAGACTATCTCATCTCATGCCTAATGCAAAAAGTCGTTTCACTGCACTTGAGGCATCTGGCTGAGGGATGCTAAATGTCTCTCCTAGTACCAGGTGGAAGTCTCAGCTCCACACTAACCGTTCCCCCATGGTAGTGTCCTAGAAGGCTAAGATTTGACCAAGCTCAGAATAATGTAGTAGTCCAAAAATACTTTGTATTTTTCTGAGGAGATTTTAGGGTTTAAATGCTGACCATATCTCCTTAATCTTTGAGATTTCTCTTAATGTTAAAAAGGCTATTTTGTAAAGAATGTGGTGGTCATTGCAAGCTTTACGGAATAATGAAATAAGAGGCCAATGCACCTGTGTGAGAGAGGGGAATAGAAGAGGTGAACCAATTATTCTCCTACCAGCCACAAAAAGTCTGTTTATATATGAGTTATGTAACCCAAGCTGACACTTCACCAGGCAATACTTCAGCTGGAAATTATGAACACCTTTCCCACCTCACCACACATGCTATTTATCAAGTCCAGGAATACAAAAATACAACTTTGAGGATAGGTATAAAGAGTTTTTAAGAGCAAGGTTGAGAATTTGTGTTGATATTGAACTCACAGGTAGTTTAAAGATGCCTCTTCTGGCCTGAACAAATGTGAGGGTGGTATGTCAGGACAAAAATGAAGAATAAAAAATGGCAAGGCAGAGTTTTTAGATGGAGGTGTTAGTTAAGTATACTTACCTAGTCTTTGTGTAGCAAGCCAGTGAATGCCTTAGTAGCTGCATAAATCAAATGCTTCATTCAGGAGCATTTCCCCTGAACAACCTCTAAAGGATTGTGCATTGTAGGGGAAGAAAATGAGATCTGGAAGGAACAAGTCTGTTCCCTCACTGCTCATCAGTGACATGCCAAAAGTTACACAGGGATGCTGGGGTTTTGAAAGGGCTGGCAGGCCAAGGGGCTGAGCCCTGGGCTAGCTGGGCCACCAGCCAAAGGAGGGAGGTGCGGCTGGGCAGGGTCTGTGACCTGGCAGACTGGGCTGTGCTGAAATGGGGCCCTGGGTGCATGGGAACACAAAAAACATCCCTCCATACATCCTCCCCCGCCTTCTTATTCCCCAGACTTTTATACACTGAACATGATGTCAAATGGCATGGAATATCCCCTGGGTCAGTTGGGGTCAGCTGTCCTGGCTGTGTCCCCCCCAGCTTCTTGTGCACCCTCAGCCTCCTCAGTGGTGGGTGGGGTGAGGAGCAGAAAAGGCCTTGGCTCTATGTAAACACTGCTTAGCTGTAACAAAACCATCTCTATATTATCAATGCTGTTTCCAGGACAATCCAAATCACAGCCCCATACCAGCTACTGTGAAGAAAACTAACTCTATCCCAGTACAAACCTGCACAGTGGCGCAAAGCAGGGAAAGGAGACGCTCTTCAATTACTGTTCCTTCTCTCCTCTCGCATTTGCACCTTCAGAGTCACAAAGTATGTTCTAAAATTAAAGGAATGATAAACTAATATGCTGTTGAGGTGCAAATGGTAACATTATTTCAATATCATATTCAGGCTTCAGGTTTATTAGCATTGGTTATTAATGATAAGTGTTAAGTAATTATGTATATAATTATAATTTTTATTATTAGCATCTTTTGCCAGGTGGGAGTGTTTTCTCCTCAGGAGGCAATGCAGTGAAACGGCCAAAGGGGCTGTAGCTTTCCCTGTTTAACTCCATCAGACCTCACTTGCATCAGAGATTACTATTTTCTCCATTCATGCTGTAAAATGAGGTTGTGTTTACATCTTTGACTGTATTTTTAAAACACTTTGATGAGTTTCAGTATTTTTCCTTGCTGATGATAGCAGTAGCCTAAAAAACCTGTGTCCTGTTCTGCCTGGTGTGACTGCTGGAGCAGGCTGTACATACAAGTGGAAAGGATATTTTTCTTTCCTTTAGATGAGGAGTCTGTGAGGATTAACATAATTGTAAAGAAATCTGTTCTGTGGACAGATTATTGTCTAACTTGAGGTTTGTGAAGTTCTGACTCTAATTTACAACCTTTGAATTTTCAAGGAGGTTTGGTTTTGAGCAAATGTGAAGCTCGTTGTAAAATTTGACTACCAAACTGCCAAAGGCTTCTGTGCAACATCGATGGTTGACCCAGATTAACCAAAAATTTCTCTCAAGCAGCACTTGGTTTCAGGGAAAGTTTACATATCTGTCTATTGTGCTGAGGTTCTGAATTATAATTGCAGATTTGCAGCATTCTAATTTTATTGTCTTCAAGCAATGTTGCATTTAGGCTAACTTGTGTGTGTTTCTGTGTCCGATGTAAAAAAAGATCAAAACAACTGTTATAGATTTACAACAAAGATTAGGGTGATATCTGCTTTCTACAAAAACCTCTGTCTTCTGATGTCAAACCTGTGAAATGGGCTACATTTTTTTTTTCCATTTTTCTTATGTTTCCTTATCGTTACATCCCAACCAACCTAAGCCGTCAGATGTCTTTAGTTCAGGCATAAACTAAACCACACAGAATTTATATTATTTTGGGTCGGGGGATAAGTTTATTATAGAGTTGCAAATAAATCCCCTATTCACTGACATCTAGACTAGTGTTTTGGTGTTGAGGCTCTCATGGGACCGGGACAAGGAGGGAAGTCAAAGCCTCTGGGCTTCACAGAAAGGACCACACCCCACTTACATCCGTGAGCTCTACAAACACCTTCTCTGCACGGGAAATTAAATCTTCATTGACAAAAACTGTTGAGAAAATAAAATATTGATCTTGCTTGTGAGACTTTTATGTTAGTCAATTAAATTAGTACAATACCTTTCCTACTAGTAAAATAAGAGTGCCATTACTATATGGAAATATAATGTTCCATAATATTTTTATTGTGAGACAGGGGATACCTCTTACAGCACTCAGAAGTACAGTTTATACATGACTATAAAGTTAGTTGTGATCCATAAACAGCAGATATAGATCTCAGATATAGCTTTGGAAATCAGTTTAAAGGAAAGTGCCTTATTGTCTTTGCAATATCATATCAAAGTAGCATCATTTTAACAGAAATCATAATCTCTTCTAATTTTTTTATATTGAAAGACAATGAGACATCATTCTAATATTTAAATTGGAATATGAGTCTGACAATATTTTTGCTACGGCACTTTCTAAAATTAAAAACCCTTTCAAAACTAATAATGATCCAGAATCCATGTCTACTGCAGCTAGACACATAAATGTACAAATATGGGCATACAAGAATGGCTACTGAAACATAAGGGACCTAATACAATGAGATTTAGATGGGAGAACTGTTTTGCGATGTGTCTATTTCTTTACCATATGATGAGATGTGAATGTGACTTGGCAGGTGCAAATGGCAGATGTGGCCCCCTTTTTTTTACCCAGCTAGATCTTTCTTTCTCCAAAATCTGTACTTTCTTGGAAGTACCTGTAGTACCTGGTGTGTATGTGAGTGTATAAATAAGCAATCTAGGCATCCGGCTGTGGACACTTGCCTATGAATACGTATCCCACCCACTTTTTTTTAAAAGCCAGCCTTTGATAAGAAAATCTATTGCATAATATAGACAAAAAGCTACTCCGTCTTGTATAAGTTGCTTGTAATAGGAAACATACTTACAAAATAATAAAGAATTTTCATTTTAAAGTATTTGGTAACATAGTGTTTGAAATGTGGAATCCTAGCACACCTTCTCACTGCTACTTCTTCCCACCCGTGTGTGTACCCCCACAATTGTCGCAAAAGTGCCTTAGTAGGGAAAACACCATATTAGACTACTGAGAGACAAATAGCAGGTGCTATTATGATCAGAGAGTTCAGAGTATCATTTAACAAAACAACTGCTCAGAGGTTCCTTTAATGCATAGGAGAGAATATCCTATACAGCTACTTTCCATATAACTGACCAGCCAGCATTCACTCTCAACCTTGCTGCTCTTTCAAAACATCGTTAATAGTACTTTCCTCTGAGGCTGTCCGTTTCATCTGAAAACTATGTCTTCTTTTTAGAGAAGCTCTATCAGTTTCAGACTTTGACCATTCTTTTACCAGGAAAGAACCCTCTGCCTTCAAGCAGTGTTAGAGGTTCTTCACTACAGAACTGTCACTTTTAACAGGGCTTAAGGGACAGGACATAAGGACTGACGTATTTTTCAATGATGGGGCAATCTCTAAAGCTGATATTTAAGCTGCCATTATGGAAGCATTCCCCGGGTTAGTTTTAAAGACAAATTTTGTGCTTGCAGAATGAAATCAAGAAACACTGGTTTCAACAAGTGTAAGCTGGGTTGCAGAAGCATGCTTTTTTAAAAAATTGATTATGCTCTTGATCTCCCCCCGTGCATATGATCTCTTAAAAAAAATTTAATTCTTCCTATTTTTTGTTATTTGCACAAATAAACTATTTATATGGGGGCAAAGGTTTTATTATGAAAATTGGTGCAATTTGATAATACATTAGAGAAGGAGTAAACATTTGTAATTATAGCAGTTAAAGCACTGAGTGCATAGCAGACTAAGATTCACAAAGGGAAAGCCATATCTCTCTAGTAATGGCATGTATAAATAGCCCACAAATAGCACATAGTTTTGGTCTGTTATGATCTGTTATGGTCCGATGGGTATCGCTGTTGTGTGCTAAGTGAGTTTATTTGGTCTGTGGTCATACTCCTCTCCAGCAATCAGTGAGCTGTGGACTATTTTTCTAGAGGGGCTAGTCTCAGAGAACAGCTCACCTCTCTGAAACTGTCGTATTCCATAAACCTTTAAATAAATAATAAATAGAAGTTAATTTTTTTATTATAGATTGCTTTAAATGGCATTTTAATGAACAGGTGTCAATAATTTCTCAACTTCTAAGTCATCCAATACTATCTTTTACCAGTTTTGGACGCAAGACCTATGTGATGATACCCTTGAAAGTAGAAAAAAATGCATGCATGTATATATATAAAATGGTAATTAATCAATGATCAGTAATTTAGAAAGAGTTGGTTTGTACTAAGATAAACTACAGAAGGAGTAAGATATGGCAAGTCTCATATATATCTTACATCATTCTTCACATCATCTGTGAACTTGACCCGTGAGCATTATCTCAGACCTCTAAGTTACTGTATTAGGAAAGTATTTTTCCACAGTTGAAACACTAAATAATGCATAAAAGGCTTATTTCCAAATACTGCAGTGTAGCTGCATCAAGGATGAATCCAGAAGTATTTATAGTTTCCATGCTACTGAATTTTTTCTTAAAATAAGAACTCAAAGCAAGAAATACCTATTTACAAATTATTTTCGTGCATGTGAATTCAGTAACTGACACAGTGTACAAGCAGACAGCTTTTACCAGTTGTACTATCTTTCTGGCTTTGCATAGTCAGAAGTAGTTTGTGTTCTTTGCTTTGAATTAATCCTTTTATTTAGTTCTGTGCAATTTCATCTCTTTCATTTGTAAAGCTCAAGCTGTTTGGCTTTCTTGCCTTGCAACTCATATGTGTTTTAGTGACATCTTTCATTTCTTACTTCCAGCCTAGAAGTGAGAGCTGCATTAAGATCTAGTTTGGTTAACTTAAAGATGACAATCTCCTAAGAGTAAAAGGAGCAGAATTTAATTTTCTGTGTTTTTTTTTTTTTTTTTC
>VZRE01000643.1:223898-238643 GCA_013396775.1 Cephalopterus ornatus
TTTGTTTCCCAGTGAAAAGCAAGACATTCTTCCCTTTCTTTTGAGTTATGACTCACTTCTCCAGATTTTGTTTTGATCTGAGTAATTAGCGTTTTTTTGTCTTTTATTCTTTATTTTTAGCAGCCACAGTCTATCTCCCACTTAGTTGCTGACATAAAAATATTAGCAGAAAGATGTTGCCTCGAAGGGTACGGAAAATCCATTCATAAAAATCTCAGTGAGGATTAAGTGGGATTCATCCAGGAAAGATCAAGGGTTGAAAAAGATTGTTATTAAACATGTTTATAGAGTACTTAAGGAATACAGCATATTCCCTGTTCCAGTAGGCTCACAGCTTGGGGTGGGGGGTGGGGGAAAGAGAGATGAGCTGGGTGTTGAGGAGAGAAAGGAAGAAGGTTCCTCAAAGGAAGGAGTTGAGGGAGGAGTGAGAAGTTATTTGTAGTATAAGAAATGTGCGATGGTGCTGCACACAGAAGGGGACACAAAGTCAGGAATGAGAGGAGGCGACTAAAGAGCTGAGGGAGCCTTTAACAGACCTCATCACAGTGTTGGCCCATTTCTTTGCAAGTGAGACAAGGCGTGGAGGAGGCTCGAGACGCGCTTCTAGCTCTGTGTTTCCTTAGGAGCTGTGAAGTCTTATGAAAACCTGTTTCCTTTGTAGTTGCCTTGTGTAAAAATCCCAAATAAAATTAATATGAAGTGGGATATTGATAGAAAAGATTGAGAACCTCTATTTTTATGAAAAGGACACATACTCCATGGCTAGACCTAATAGTAATGATATCTCATAGGTACTATCTGTTGGGGTTAAAACAGGATTTTGTAAATTTGTGCATAGACAGAGATGATTCTCTGCTCAGCCCACGAGAGTTGCAAAGCCAAAGCTGAGTTAACCCGGCGCATTAGCCCTTGCATAGCGTTAGGATCCAGAAAACTAATAAGGAAGAAATCCCACCTCCACTCAGTGACTAGTGAGGTCTCACTGGGTTCCTATTTCTGCCGTTTGCAGGACTGTTGTGCTCAAAACACGAGGACCAGGTTGTTTAACTGAGTTCAACTGCTGGATACAAGCCAATTAGCAGCACAAAACCCAGAGAATCTTCATGTGGCGTTGCAGGCTTTTAACAGCCAGGGGTTGTTCATCATGTCTTCCCTGGTCCTTCAGATTTTCTTCCATGGGCACGGAGGCTCCTCAGCCATCTATGCATTAGCAGATTGGTCCAGGCCATGTGACAGGGTTGGCAACCCCCTTTTCTCTGATTAGGAGTTCCTCTGGGAGTCAGAGTAGCAGGACAGCTGCCTTGCTCACAACCACCCCCTCCATGTTCCAGCTGCATCCAGAGCAGCTACAAGTATACATCCATACCTACAGAGAAGCTGAAAACAGAATCCCCTAGCACAGAGTATATAGAGTTCATATTAATGTCTGGAATAATTACCCTATATTCTTTAAGGATTACAAGCAAATAGGATTTTTTTTTTTTTTTTGCATGTGACCATCATGTCCAAAAACAGAAGCGTTCTGGATAATGAGTCAATATCTAATTAAGGACATCACCAAACTACACTTATTTCTCAGACTTAGTATCTTCCCACTGGGAATATTCACTAATCTCTCACTGATTAATTACTGTAAAGACTTATGCTTCTGGATAATTATAAGATGTGTGATAATGGATCAGACCTTTAATCCATTAAACCTGGTATCTTGCTTCTGACTCTGACCAATAGCTAATGCATCTCAGAAAGGTGAATAACTCCATGCAGCAAATACTCTATTGTGGAAGGTGGAAGAAGGAGCCCTTCCTCACCTCACTGGGTAATTGCTTTGAAGTATGAGATATAATTACCATTATCTTAGTCCATGTAACTATGTGTCATAAAATGATGAGTACTTACTGTGTGGCAGACTGAAAAGAGAAGGATCTGAAACAACCTCTATTGGGTAATAAAACTGGGGTATGTCTAAGAAAATGTGGCGAGCCATATCAAAACCTTGGAATCCTTTACTCAAAATCAAATCTCAAGATTGCATTTAAGATCTATTTTTTAATGTCAGAAAGAAATATATTTCTGAAAAAGCCACAGCATGTTTTAAGAATTTAAGATACTTCAAAATGATTTTCCATTTCGTTACCTATAGTGTGGCTGGATGTTTGTTGTAGGGAATTGTCTCAAGGAAAACTCCCAGGTATATGTGCTGCTGGCTTGAGAGGCAGCAGTGTATAAGAATGTGTGGGATATCCTAGAAGGGCTGCAGGAAGGAGCTGGTGGCTTTTCATGGCAACTCTGCAAGGGTCAGCTTCAAGGGCCTTGTCTTTCGTGTTGGCCTCAGAGAATGTTTTTGATAAAAGCCCTTTTGATATAAAGGAAGATTCTTTACCTTCACAGAGCTGTCATTCAATATGATTTTGTTCTGTTAAGCAGATTTAAGCACACTTTTCTTCACAATTGGAGCCTCAGCCTGTGGCAACTGGGTGCACATGATTGCAGTACCTTCCATGGCTTTACGGTGCTTTATGGAAAGAAACAATAGGGTGCATTAAAGCAGCTTCTCTGAAGTACAAGAATGCTGTTTTGGGGTATTATATGGCTCAAGCTTGAAGGAAAAAATAAAAGTAGAAGTTAATTTATTTTTGTTTAATACCCTAATTGATGATGTACAGAGGTGGAGTCTTATTCTGACAAAGGAGCATCAGCTCTGCCCTCATATATTTCTTATCCACAAGACACATAAAGCCAAAACAAGTGGTGGCCAATCTCTGCCCACATGACTGGCACACCTGCAATGGGAACTGAGTGTTGGATCCTGATATTCTATCCCTGTTGTTTGATTTCAATGAGGACTTTTTTTCTGGAAAGAACTGATTTATACCAATGCTTTCCTTGCAAAGTAGATTTTGGATACAGACCCAAGTTCTGATTTCACATAGATTTCATGTGATGGTAGCTCACTTGAGTGCCCTTACTCCTGGTTTGCACAGACATAACTGAGGGCAGAATCAGATCTTACATGTTAACACATATGGGTGACTCTCTAACCAACTGGCATACAGTAGGTACCCTTAAAATCTTGACATTTACTGCTCATAGTAGTTAAATTTACTGTGCTATTTGCAGTATTCCCAAGTCTAAGAGTAGGAAATCCTTTAAATACTGCAGTAAAAGTGAATCCCATGGTGTGATAAATGTCAGGATTTAAAGGAACACAATTTTGTAGTTGTTTTCTTCTTTTTTTATTACTATGTTTTTTTTTTTTTTTTTTTTAATTGTAGTGGTAATTATTTTGAGCAGAATCTCTCCTGATATGAGACTGCCTGAAGCCTGCATTGGCAGGATATTTCCTTAAAATATTCTTTGTTTAGAGAGCTCTTTTTTCCAAAGTGCATGTCCATAAAGGGAACTTGAGCTTGCTTTAAGATGCCTGTGAGTATCCCTGCTCGATCCACCTACTTTCTTCTTGGTTACACCCTTCTATGGGGAGTGGAGGGGCTATGAAGGTTGGTCCACTGATTCTCCATCTCTCAGGGCTTCCTGATGGAGAATGTAGTAGGGAGATGGTGGCACTGGCTTTCCAGTGCCTTTGTTAGTAGAACCTAGTCCACAGTATTTTCACAGATGAACACAGCAGCAATTTTCCTTCCCTTGAAATGACAGAAGAGTGTTGGATGAGATTTTAAGCAAAATGCTCACTCCTGTAATGATACCAGACCAGATTTAACAAAATACTTAGGTTCTTAGAGACAGATGATTTTGTAAATCTGTCTGATTCAGAAGAACTTTGACCCTTCAGTCTCAATCTACATTTAGATGGTTTTGTAAATCCTACCAAATAATTAGTTGCATCTTTAGATGCCAAAAGACCTCCTATGAATGTGATTTGTGAGTTAGTTTATGAGAAAATTTAGGCCTTTCCTATGGAAGCATGAATTCATTTTTGTGGCTAAGTAGCATTCATATAAAATACAGAGAAAATTTTGAACAGTAACAGGACTCTTGCTCACCTTTCCTCCCCTTACACCTCTTTTATTTTCCCTCACCCCCAACCTAAAGGGAGGTGGTTTAGGATTGGGAGACCTGTAAGAACAGCAGGAAATCTGTGAAAACTTTGGAGCAATTCAGTGCTGCACAATCACCTGTGCCCATTTGTCCCATCCAAAACAATATCCACTTTAGCTGTTGTAAGGAAAGAAAGAGAAACAAAGAGCTATGGTGAAAGAACGGGGGGAAATGAGAATTATTGCCCTGGCTTAAGTGCACAGTCTATTTTTGGAGAAGGGTTAATAGTGTATTGCCAGTGGACTGGTTCCTCTCCATGCACAACAACTGTTGGGGATGTCCTCTCAAATCTGGCTACTGCCTGGCTAGCTGGCATGTGATATAAAGCAGGAAATATGAGTGTGCCAGGCATATATAACTGTATGTGTGTCTGGTCCATCTGCAGAGTAATACTGCACCTGCCAGTTGCTTTAGCTGGCTGCAGGGAGGAGGAAAGGAAGAGAGAACATGTAATATTAGACAGGGAAAGCCCACTGTCTTCTCATTTTTCTCTCACTGCTCTGCTCTTGTTTCCATTCTTTTTACAACCTAATTGAACAAATACCAAGATTTTTTGCCCAAAAATTGAGGTTTTTTGGGACTGGGTACTTTTGGGCTACTGCTGCAGTATAAACAACTTGGTTTGGGGTTTTTTTCGTGAACAAAGCTGTCAGTGTATGCAGGTATGTGCATCTGTGGATATCATGTATCTTGACTTCGAACCCCAGTTTTACACATGGGGGATTATATTAATAATTTGGAACCTTTTCCACAAAAAATCCAAATTGCCTATAAAGCAATACATTTCCTTACTGTTCATCAATCATTTTACTTCTGCAAAAATTTCCAGCTCCCATTAAGAGCCTTAAATCATAAAACCCAACTGCTCCTGAATAAATAAAATTTGGAACTTGATATGGATGACCTACTATTTCATCCTGTAAGTGATAGAGGACTCAGCCTGGGGATGAAATAAACCAACATCAGTTGACATAAAGAATGCTCCATCCTAAGGATAGATAGTAAAATCTTCATCCCAAGCATATTCAGAATCTGTGAGTATTCTTAGACTGGATTTTTTTGGCTTTCCAAGTACTCATACTGTCTCTCAGTGGGAGAAGAAAGTTTGCATGTTTTCTTCATCCAAATTAAAAAAAAAAAAAACTGTTATTGCCTCAGGGCCTCTCCATTGACTCTAAGAAACTCTTGTGTTTCTCCATTTCCACTTTTTCTTCCTACTGCAATCTCAGTATCTCATCATTTCCCTGCAAAAAATCCAGATTTCTGTAGTCCACCAATGCTATTCTGGAAAGAGCAACCAGAGCTAAATTTCTGCATCCTTGGTAAGATTTAGGTTTAGTTCTTGCTAGCAAAAAGACTGTGCCCTTCTATTTCAGACTGGATTTATTTCATAGAGCCCCCAGGTCTCCTTTTTTCTAGTATATTTGTAGGTATTTGGCTTCTGTGGTCATGTACAGGAAATTAGTGTGCTGGGGGAACATTAAATGTCAATACACTTACGTTTGTGGCAATCCCCTCCTTGTTGTCTCTTCATAATGGATTTATTGATTCAAACTTTCTCTGTCATCACAGAGCATGCACACCATGCCAGACTGCACTGCACAGCACAACAATCAGGCGTATGATATCCAAATTTGTGATGGTGATGGTGAAATGGTGACAGGTCAGGATTACCACTTTTGTTACCAGGGTGTCAGGTTGTGTTGATTCATGAGACAGCTGTTAGAGGGTGTTCACATTAATAATGTGAGCTGTGAAAACAACGTGTGGGGATGTTAAAAGCTACTCTCAAAGAGCTTTTTGGGCATTACAAATGATACATCACAAGCCTAAATAATATAGATCATTTCTACATATTTTATTATTAGTGAGAAATAAATGTAATTATAACAGGATTTTAAAGTGCCAGGTGGCTTTTATTGTCTGTTTATCAGGTATTTTACTTCTGCTCCATCTCATGCTCATCCTAAGTATATTTACTCAACACCTCTGACTTCAAACAGGCAAACTCTTTTATCTGACATCACAGCATATTCTTCTCACAGTGGTGGATGTCATCATCATTTTCTCTTGACATTGTTTTCACCATGTTTTCTTACTTCCATTACTCTCCTGTGTTTCTGTTCCCTTCAGTGCCTCCTGCACACACATGTTTTGTCTGAATAGGAGCAGAATAATGTTGTATGTAGCAAAAAGGTAGATATGTACCTACCCTGCTGTGACCCAGTCCTTTCTCAGCCTATTTCTTCTGATTTGCCTCTAGTATTCAATATTCAATTTGAATTACAAGTCCTTTGGGGCACAGAGCACGTTTTTGCAGTGTTCTTCGAGGCATCAAGTTATTTTGAGAGGTAGTAGATAAAGTGCAAGCATGTCTGTAGACACCAGTATCCAGATCTGTTTTAGAATGAGAAAGTAGCTGCTTAGCAACTAAAGGAGTGCTTCCTCAAAATAACAACTAGGAAGTCCAATTATTTGCATTAAGTAGTATATTTTGATGGGACACCATAAGATGTAAAGCACTCTGTAGCAGAAGTAAAGATGGTAGAATCTGTCCTGAAATAAATAAAAAATGGAGTTCCAAAATGACAGCAGACTGGTTCAGCCAAAGGTCAACTCATCTCTGAGTTAGAAGGAATTAATTTTCTAAGCACCAGCAAAGCAATGAGGCTTATCAAACAATGCTATTTTCCATCAAGAAAAAACATCATGGCACCCTCTGTTTTCTACTTTCATACATTTCCATTTTTAAAAAAGTGAAACAGTAAACAAATACATAAACTTCTGGAATTATGAGACCCTTTCTGCTTATTTCTCTACAGGCATTATTTTAAAATACAGAAGAGAAAGCCGAAGAAGTGAAATTCTAGTGAAACTCTAGCTCCATTGTGGCCACAGACATCCTGACTTTACACCTCTCCTTTCTCCCTATATTCCTCAGGGACCGTTTGCAGCAAGGTCTGGTTCCATTTTACTTTCCAGATATCCTAAACTGGTGTTGAAGACACTCTAATGCCAAAAAACCACCATCTCATGAGATCTGCTAATCTTTCATTAGACACCTCCTTCCCTCTCTTCTTCCCCTTGTCCCTTTTTCATCACCAACAGCAACTGCATTTTCATGCTGTTATTGAGCTTTGGACATTGGTACAAAGCATTGATACTGATGGGATTGGTGTTCAGCTGCCTTCCTTTTACCCTGCACTATATAAATATATGTTGCTGCCCAAACACATATACATTGGATCTGAAGAGTGCTGAAAGCCCAGCACTCTCTTGGCCATGGTGACAGTGATGACAGCCCAGTGGTTCTCAGGGATCTGGCTTATGACAAGTTTCTTTAAATCAGACAAGATCTTAAGTGCCTGTCATAAGGCATTCATCCTTCAAGTGCTTCCATTTCCTTCATGTGAGCTCTTTACAGACTTATCCATCTTCTTTTATATACAGGACTGTGGTGAAAAACCACTGTAAGAAGTAGGTCTACAAGAAGATATGTGGATTAGTTGTCCTGTCCCTAGAGGAGAAATATCACCTGTCCTATATAAAACACCATTTCTCAAAGTTGCTTCCATTAATCCCATAACCACTGGGCCCCTGCCAAATCTCAAGGGGAGTTTGACAGAATAAGGTGGAAGTGGAAAATTTAGCTAAGTAGAATTGCAGCTTTCAGAAGCTTGTGGTTCTATTGCTGCTTTCTGGCCTTGCAGATCTTAATCACCATGGCAGTGGAATCAGTGTTTTCTTAAGCTGAACAAACACAACCAGCCACTTGTCTTCTCATACCCATGAGCTCTTGCATCCATCCTATGCTTTCAAAGGTGAAGCCATTACACTTTGGTCAAAGAGATCTGGGAGCAAGGCATTTCTGAAAGGCTATGTGCTGTGTCAAGTGTGTACCTCTAAGTCAAATCATAAGTAAATAATCAAGTTTTTATTCAGTGGCTGAGTTGCAAAACCAGGAGTAAAAAACTATTTCCGGTTGGCTAGGTGCAGAATTTTCCCCCTTTTTGGCAATATAAATGGGAAAATGAAAAATGCCTGATTTTAATTCAAGATTAATTTCTCTTTATTTTGTGTATTTTTGATTGATTACAACCCTCATTTGCTAAATTTCGAAGCAAAATGTTCCAAAACAGAATTGTATAATATTGGTTTTTAAAACAGTGTATCTTAAAAGCTTTAACTTCATCATCTTTTTTTTTAAGTCTTTCTATAAGTGAAACTATTAATTGAATTTAAACTAAATATGTGGGTAGTTGTGGTCAACCTCAAACTGTGTATTTGGTGGCTAAACTGTTCCCAGGGGAAAGTGCCCCACCCTAGTTATAATGTCCAATTTCTTCTTTAGCATCACCTTTGGACAGAAGTGGAGAAATATTGGAATTTTGATTCTATTTCTTCCTATCAATGCAACAGCATTCCTCTCCTTTTCCTTTAAGAAAAAGGTATTTTTCTCTAGCCAATGTGTTCTTAAACTAATGGTTTGGGAATAATCTCCTCATGTAGTGAATCATCTGTCTTGTCTATATATTCATTTTTCTCCCCACTGATAACCTCCATAGAAATCCAGCTTTCTTCTGCATATCGGGAATGTATAGGAATGTTTTCCCAACTTCCTTTCTCCAGCTTGCTGCAAGCTGTAATATGCAGGTTTCTCTCTTTGCATTTTCTTATTTTCCTTTGTAGACTGCTCTTGTTAGTTTTAATTACAGCAGTAGAGGACAGTATGCTAAAGAGCTCCCCAAGGTGGTGGCACTAATGGTCACATGTCCCCCCTGAGTGACAGCATCCGTTCTGGTTGCAGTACTACAAAGACATGGGGGCAATTCTTGTATGGATTGGTAAACGGAATTTATGTGAGAAGATAAATTAGCAGGCATCTGCATTTCCTATTTGAATAGGCTATGTGTGACTCAGTAAGCCTTTTGTTCAGTGGGCTAAAAAATGGCATGCAACTCCTCATCAGCATTGAAATTTTAAAGCATATTAAATTACTATAGCATATTTTTGAGGAGTGTAAAGAAAAAAAAAATGTAGTGGATTTAGCACTGTGCCTTTCCAACCATCAACCCAAACACTGAAACAAAAACCTAAGAAAATAGGAGTAGAAAAAACGTAAATGGTTTGTATACAGAAAGAAGCTAAGACACATGTGAAATTACATTTTTGATAGCGTTTTTATTACATTGTCAGTGCACACTATGTGTGCATACATAAGCTACAGATTCCCACTGCCGTTTTTGAGACTTGTATAAAGCATTCTCAGACTTACATCACAGGATGTAACTTTTGGAGGTGTTTTTACGCCCATCTTTGCCAAAATTCAGCACATGATTTTTAGTTTACACCCACTGTTGTATTTGCTAGCATTTTTGTGAAGTAAGAACACTAGGCTATGCATACTGTGCACTGTTAACATACGTTAGCTGTGCCTTGTGGCAGTGTTCAATCAGATGAATAAATGGAACAGTATGTCAATGCACAGTATGATTGCAATGCAGAATCATACAGAAAAATTGGTACTGCAACATCTGCATAGACACTGTCATAAAGTCAAAGAAAAAAGTAATAACGCCTTTCTTGTTTCCTTGGATCAAATACAAATAAAATGACCATGATCTAACACTGAAGGCATTTTTAAAAATATTTTTAATGGTTTTTGAAAAATAATGCTAATCAACAGCAAAAGGGAACTGAAATTTGAAAGTGGTAGTTGACACAGTGCACACCAAGTCTTTGAGTGAGACTTAGTCTTTATTTACTTAGTCTACAAGAAATAGCTTACAATGTTCTCCTCTCTGATGAAGTCATGAGCCTGCTATTCGGATACTATCAAATACTGCTGCTGTCTAATACTGCTACTTCTATTACTGATGCTAATAGCGATTATTATTGCAGAAGGAATAATGGCATATTTATGATACCAGGTGACATCAAAGGAAGAATTATTTTTCTTCTGAGGATCTCTAAAGAACCAAGTTCTGTGCCTAAGGAGAAAACAAAGCATCTATATCAAGATCTATTAAGAACAAAGATCAGAATTTTCCATGTTGTCCAATGCTGCAATACTCTTGCTTCCTTACAATGCCAGCCAAAAGTAGGGAGGGAGGAGGGTGGGAGAAGAATAATAGATCAACAGTTCTCTCTATGTTTAAAAATTCACAGCACCTCTGCTACACCAGAATATTATGTGACAATAATGTTAGGCCTCTGATTTATACCCACAGATGCAGGGAAATTCCAAATTAAGGCTGTCATACTCCGCTTGCTGCAGATCCTCTGTTGGTACAACTTTATGTAGCACCTCTGAGTTCGGTGGAGAGATGCCAGCTGACATCAGCTGAGGATCTGGCCCACTGCAGTGCAGAGGCCTTAGCTCTGTTTAAATCCTATCCATGGTTACTGGTAACATGGTTGCTCCATACTTTACAACACACAGGTGTAAAACACACACAGGAAGGTCATAAATTTGGAAACTCACTATTAAAAAGCCTCCTGGTTATGAGTGGATTTTTAAAATGTTCCCTTTGTTTCATCTCCAAAAGATGTAGACCAGTGGAAAAATATGCAAACACTATGCCTTTAAAACACCAAATGCAAGTGAGTTTTAATAACCTATCAGGATCTTAGTCCATCATAACATTTAATCTGCATTACATCTCACTTCCTAATCGCTACTTTCATTCCAATTGTGAGCAGGGAGGGTGGGGGAGAGATGAGAATTTCAGATAAGTGCCAGTAAAACAAGTTTGCTCTACAGCTGGCAAGCGTTGTGCACACGTTAACAGTGCCTTATGGCAGTATTCAATCAAATGATTCTATAAACTAAAAATAATCACCCTAATACTAATACCTATTATTCTTCATTGTTACTGGTCGCTATGGTGCTGCATCTGACTATGAAGAATTCACCGCCATTATTACCCTCAGTGTCTCTCTCTCTCTGAAATGTGATCTAATTGCAGAATCCACACCTGTTCGGCAGTTCAATAGAAGCCTGCTTTTGATGGAAGCAGACTTTCAAGCACACACACACACACGCTCATACACAGGCACACGCACGCACACAGGCACACACCCGCACACAAATGCGTGCACGCACAGACACACACACCAATTCACGTAAGACTTCAGCTGGAGGAAAAATAGAGTGTGAGTTGATCAGAAAATAATATTGCGAGGAGTAAAAAGAAAAAAAAAGCTTGTGTTTTGTGGTCATTGGAAGATTGCTGATGGGTGCATAAATAAAGCATGCTGGAACATCTGTTCTTTGTTGTGCATTCAGCTTTTTAATGTCTTCAAAGAGCAGCACTGACGCATCACTGACTACCACTCCCCATTCAAGCAACATTTTACCAGAAAATAATAAACCTTCCTGGTGGGGTGCAAGGAGCCAAGGCATTTGGGCAATGCCATTAATTTGGAAATATCTCTTTTTCTGGGATTTTTAAATATCTCTCCCTTTGAACGGTGTTCAAATTTTGGGATCCAGCCTAGAGTCCCTATCAGCCTGAGCAGTAAATCAGCCTGAATATTACACTCAAGCCTTTTCTTTCTGTTAAAAAGAGAAAAAAAAAAAAAAAAAAAAGAAAAAAGGAAAGGAGAAGGCTGGTGTCAAGTTGAAGTGTATACACAATTTTGCTCT
This sequence comes from Cephalopterus ornatus, assembly GCA_013396775.1. NCBI lineage: Eukaryota > Metazoa > Chordata > Aves > Passeriformes > Cotingidae > Cephalopterus > Cephalopterus ornatus. Next base: position 235,606 of record VZRE01000643.1, read on the forward strand.
CCTCTTAATTCTATTAGTGTTAAAAATTCTGTCCGTCCAGAGGGATTCTTTTTTCCCTTAAGTTGCAGTATTTATTTATACTGGTAAAATTCAGTGGCAGTGAGGACCCCTGACAGTTTAACAATATTGGCTGGTTATTTTGATACACTGTGCTAGGCAGCAAAAGATTAAAACCAGAGCATCCTAGGCTGAGAGAAACCAGCTTGAATTCTAAAATAAAATTTTAGCAGCATGGATTTCTCTTGCCATAGGCTATGAGGCTACTATGAATTTCAGATGCATCTCCAGAGCTGTCAATGAGGTGGAAAGATAGGATTGGCATTACAAAGATTTGTTGCAATGTGATTCAATGTAATTGCAATCTAAGGTATAGCAACACTAAATTGCAGCTGAGAAAGAGCTGTTTATGCATGTACTGTATTGGAACAGGCATTTGCCCTACCATTGTAGGACCACAAGAAGATTTTTTTTTTTTTTACTACTTTCTTTATACTCTGCTCTTTCTTTCTAGGTCACAGCTCAAAGATGTTGGAATACCAATTAGGTGCTGGTGGGTTACGTTTATAATGAACCTGTCTTGTGACAGAATGCTTCAGAAAACACAAACACCCTTTAGAACAGTTTGGCAATTATACACTATCATGTCTCAGTTCTGTGCTAAAAAATTTTTGGCCTAATGGTTTTTCATCTTCATTTTATCTTTGACAACTAACGGTTGTTGCATACCCCAGTGCAGGGAGTAGAGGGTGATGACTGACATCAGTAGGTACAATTCCTCTTGCTTTGGTAGTAACATAATCACTCTCAAGAAGCTTCTTCCATGCCGTTGCTCCTAAGGAAAAACATGTTATTTTTTGACTGGAAAAAGCATGAGATATATACCTTCCTTCTCAACATTTTATAAAGCCTGTGGCATGACTGTGTTGCTACTAATATCAAAGGGTGTGTTGCTATAGATTTTAACAAGAACAGGAACAGTATCACCGAGATCATTAAAGTTCTCAGAGTGCTTTGAGATCCTCAAATGCAATCAGATAAGAGCAGAGGCACTGTATTTACACCAGCATTCAAAAGCTCAAATGAATATAGACGAGGCTCGAGGCTCACTGCAGTGAAGGAAAAACCTTTCTATGGATGAGATCCTTGTCCCTGCAGCTCCTCAGTGCTTGACATTTAAGCAATGGATTTCACTCTCATAGCATCCCTGATGAAAAGAAAATAAACCTATTCTGATCTCGTGGCTGAGTAACCAAGACACATAGCAGTTGGAACAGCTTTCTGAAATCAGACTGGAACCCAAAATTTCGCATGCCACCCACCTCTGTTGGCTAGCGCTCTTCGTGCTCCTGGCCTCTGCTCAGAGATGTCTGTACCAGCATATTCATACCTGCTCAGTGGAGTTGTGAAGGCATGAATGTACCCCTTCTCATGCATCTTTGGCTTCTGTGGTCTTGTTATGATTCTGCTCTTTAACCCAAGAAAAAGGAGCATAGAAAGGGAACAAAAAAAATGTTTAAGGAAATCTTTTTACTGACAATAGAAGCAGGACAGATTGACTCCAATAATGCAATATTTAAATGTGTTTGGTCCTCTGCGTAGAGGTTCTTTTGCACAGTTCCATTATGCTGTACTTACATAGTAATTGCTCATTGACCATTTAATTACACAAGGCTGTCACCTTTACCCATATTCTGTACATGGTTTCCAAACAGTCACTGTGGTATCAAGGAGGTGGAGGCCAGTTCACCTGGTAGCAGTAGTCAGTATGAATAGGGGGAGCAAAATCTGGCCTGCAATAATTACCATGTAGTGACATAGTGTTTACATAGTAATTACCTTATTACTTTTATGGAAAAATACATTATTATTTTTGTCCTCCAGCCCAGAGTGCAGGCCACTCAATAATTACTTTGGGGCATAAGCACAATTGTACATACACACTTTTTATCTCTGTGTCTCTTCTGCATGCACCCAGTCAGATGTATTCACTGCGTAGTTACTCTATTTATCATTGCATCTTATTTAAGTCCTGAATCAAATAGTTGCTTCCTGATACATTGGCCTCATATATTAAAAGATCATCATGAAGAAAATATTTTAGGGTTTTTTCTTTGTTGTTTTGGGGGTTGTTGTTGTTTCTTCCCAGAAAGCGATGACGTCTACCTACATTTACTTTTCTTAGACCATGATGCTTCATGAGCGTATGCCTTTATTCCAGGCCTGTTGGGACAATGGGTCAGATCCTTTTGCCTCTGTTAATATCTATTAAAATCATATTTTAAAGCTAAAATAGACTCAGATATATACACTGTGTCCTTGACAGATGGGGCCAGACACTCACTATAGTCTGAAAAGAATATATTGACTTACTAGCTCATCATCTTTTCATAGTGAGAAGTACTCCACTGATGACATTTCATCATGTGTAAGGTGTGGGTAGCATTACCTGAAAACACAAGAGCTGGAGGGAGGGACAGGGAGATAGTATTAGTAAAACAATAGGCCAATGTACAACAAAGGCCTGTATTAACCCTGCACTGACACTGTAGGTGGCTTTTTACAGCACTTGTGATTGTTACTAATTGGACCCAAATCTAATCATTCTGCAACATGGCTCAAAAATAGCTTAGACCAGGCATGAGGAGTTGTTTTCCTGTACCTCTTGGGCATCACTTTCTAGACATTGACATGATTGGTGCAGAAAGTAAAAGAGAAATCTGCATCTGAGCCTTGGATGAGAAAGGACCAAAACATCAGTTAGAGTGCATTTATTTAACATCAATTAGGTTTGTGTCAGTTGACAATTAGAAAGGATCAGATCCTGGGTAGATTCATATGAGTATGATCAGCTTGTATACAATAAATATCTTTAAGAGAAAAACATGTTATTGAATAACATTCAGGAAGAATTCAGGTGAGAAGCACTCTGGTAGATGAGAGACATGAACTCCATATTTAAAAGATGTATATTTTTTTACTATTACTTTTAATGACATCCATGAATATCTCTGTAACGGTTTGGATATGATTTTTTTGTC
>VZRE01000644.1:0-15162 GCA_013396775.1 Cephalopterus ornatus
GTTGTGGTCAGTGTCTCATTGTCCACGCGGAGCCCAGTGAGGAGTGGTGTCCCTCATCGGTCAGTACTGGGGCCTATTCAACATCTTTGTTGTTGACATAGACAGTGGGATTGAGTGCATCCTCAGCACCAAGCTGTGTGTTGCAGTAAACATGCTGGAGGAAAGGGATGCCATCCAAAGAAACCTTGGTAGNGGGATGCCATCCAGAGGGACCTTGACAGGCTTGAGAGGTGGGCCACTGCAAACCTCATGAAGTTCTACAAAGCAAAGTGCAAGGTTCTACGCCTGGGTCAGGGCAATCCCAGACACACTTACAGGTTGGAGGGAGAAATGACTGAGAGCAGCCCTCTGGAGAAGGACTAGGGGGTGATGATTGATGAAAAACTCAATATGAGCTGGCAGCATGTGCTCACAGCCCAGAAAGCCAATGAAATGAGTGTGGCCAGCAGGTCAAGGAAGGTGATTCTGCCTCTCTACTCTTCTCTCATGACACCCCACCTGGAGTACTGTGTACAGTTCTGGTGCCCCCAACATATGACATGGTGGAACTGTTGGAGCAAGTCCAGAGAAGGGTCCCAAAGTTGATAAGAGGACTGGAGCACCTCCACTACAAAGACAGGCTAAGAAAGTTGTGGCTGTTCAGCCTGGAGAAAAAGAAGGTCGTATGGAAACCTCATAGCAACCTTCCAGTATCTGAAGGGGGCCTAGAGGGAAGCTGGAGAGGGACTCTGCCAGGAACGTAGTGATAGGACAAGGAGTACAAATTGAAAGAGAAAATTTAGATTAGATATTAGGCAAACATTTTTTACTATGCAGGTGATGAGACAGTGGAACAGGTTGCCCAGGCAGGTTGTGGATTTCCCAACCCTGACAGTGTTCAAAGCCAGGCAGGATTAGGCCTTGAGCAACCTGGTCTAATGGAAAGTCTACTAAATGACCCTTAAGGTCCCTTGCAACCCTTATGACCACTCTCCTGATTCTCATAGTGTCTCATTCCCATTAGTGGTTGATGCTATCTCCACTTGAAAACAAGACTACAGATTTTCATGACTGAATTTAATTTGTGACCCTTATATGCTTATTTTAAGCTTGCTCAACTTTCTTCATGGAAGAGTTACTTGCCAGTACTGTACCATGCAGTTGTTTCTTTCCTAAATTGGTTTGCTTGCCACATTTTATAGAAATTTTTTCCTACATAATTTATAACTTTTGAAAAATAAAAAATATATAGGCTAAAAATAAAATAAGGAAAGCTCAGAGAGCATTACAGTGCAAGGAAGGCATTGGGGGAAGCTCTGAAACATTACAGGATTGCTATAGTTGATGCAGAAACTTAATAAGGCCTTAGCTGCATGGGAGTGGAACGAGCTCAAGGTCAGCTGTAAGACAATGGCAGCAGACTGTGGAAATAAGGCTACAGTGCAGAAAGCTCTAGAAAACAAATAAAAGGTTCTAAAATTGCACTTAGAGAGAACAGAGCTTACAAAGGAGGATGGAGAAGGGTAGAAAGAAGATACCATCTCCCCTTCAGTGAATTGGATGGAATTAATAACTTGAGACTTTTCCTGCACTGCATCCTCTCTGGTCCTTGGTTGCTCTAAGCATTCTTCTCTAAAACAACTTCACTGCTTCAGCATCATCTAGTGTATGGCTATCCAAACACTCAAGAAGAGATGCATGTGTACCAAATTTGGGCAGAGGCAGCCTGTCTAGTGTTTGCAGATGAAAGTCTGGCACCTCCTGCCATGATTTTTTCCAACCCTCATGAGTGGCCTCTAGGCAGGGTCTTCCTCTCCACACAGCCAAGAGGGAACCATGTGCTAGAAGATGGGAAGATCTCACTCCCTAGGGAGGGTGCAGATATTTCTGTAGCCTCAAGGCCCTTGGCCTTGACTAAAGAACTTAGTTGTCCTCTTGCCACACTTTCTAGCTCTTTTTTCTACTGTTTGCCTTTGTGTCTGTAAGCCTAGTCTGCATTTGAGCCCAGAAGCATGATCTTACATTTGGTATTTCTTGCCCACTGTCAATCCCACGGAGACCTCCAGAGCACTGTGTATCAGCAGTCCATTCCTCTTCCACTTTTAAGTCTTTATGTCAGTTGTAAATTGTGTTTACAATTAAAATATTTCATTTTTTTCAAGCCACTGATCAAATCATAAAATGGCACTGGCTGCAATGTAAGTAAACTCAACTGGTAAATGTTCACATAGAATGACATTTGTGACATAATAAGTAGAGTATTTAATCTATTTAGTGCTCATCTATTGATAAGCTATTGATGTTTAAATAAAAATACAATCTAGAACCAAAGTAATGTCTTTTTATGTCAACATTTTTACTAAGATCACTCATAGATTCATAAAATGGTTTGGGTTGGAAGAGACCTTAAAGATTCACCTAATCCAAACACTCTGCCATAAACAGACTAGACCAGGTTGCTCAAAGTCACATCCAACTTGGCCTTGAACACTTCCAGGCATGGAACATCCACAACCTCTCTGGGCTACCTGCTCCAGGGTCTCACCACCCTCATGAGCAGTGGTGGTTCCCTCTCCCTGACCTTGTGTTCCCCAGCCCTGCACACCACACACCAGTTTCTTTCCTGAGCTGAGAAGACCAGAAGAGGACAGAGGAGTCCAGACACAGTCATCAAAGTACCAAATAAAAAGGGGCAAAACATTGTTACTGTTATTTTCTTGTGGTTTTGAGCCATCAGTCTAATTTTTTGTTGAGATCCATATCTATTTTTTTTTCCCCTGAGATCAAGATCAGGATGAGTCCTAGACTTATTTAATTATTTTGTCTTTTTAAGTATTAGTTCTGAAATAGATGCCTGCCAGTTCCCTGGAAGTTTTCTAGGGCTCTAGAAGGTATTAAATATAAGCAGTGTTGTTTCACAAGTTTTTTTTAAATGTTCCAATATAAGTTATCTTGATTTTTATGACTGATTTATTGACGACTTTTTAGTAGCTTCAGGGTTATTTTATTATCCTTTAATGTCTTTGCAGTTAAGAGTTTAATTGCTGTGAATAACTTTTTAATGCAAATATATGCTGACCAGCAGTGATATTCCATCACTGTTGCTGGCAATTCCTCTGGTTCAATTCACAATTTTATGAGCTACTTTTTCTCCTGAATATCTTCTGCTACCTACATTAGATTATCTCTTGTATGCTTTTCCTTCCTTTATTACTCTTTTACATCATCTGTCTTCCTCTCTATACTCAATTTCGTCAAATTTCCATGTTTCTTTTTATTTTACTTTTTTTGTGTGTGTCTTGCACTTTACTTTGTGCTGGATATAAACATTAGTTCTGACTATAGGTTGCTGTTTTTAAGGTAGATATATTTGTAAGTAAATCTTTGTTGGTAGTCACAGTTTCCCACTTATATTTTTCCTCTGATTGATTTGACTTACAATTATCTTCAATTATGTATTTGACTTACAATTAACTCTTTGAGAAACAGTTCCTTGAAAAGGGCCTTTATCTACTTATATTTACTTTATATGCAAAAACATACAAAATATTTACATACTAGTTTACACAAAAAAGACTAAATCATGTGTCCTGATTGCCTTTTTCCTAAACAAACATTAAATTGTAATTTAAAAGCAGTTTTCCTTTATCTGATAATATGAGATGCAGAATTGCCTGAGTTGGATATAATGTATTTTGAGGCTGCCTTAAAATTTCAGAGACACTGAAACACTGACAGTGTCAGACCACTAAAATATCAACAAAAGTTCACCAATCTCTGCAATATAGGCCGGTGTATTTCTTGTTTAGTGGAACTTGATCAATTTTGGAAAATATCCCACCTAGAAAAACTATTAGGCATGTATTTAGCACATGCTGAAGAACTCTACACAATCAGGCTGAATTTAAGCACATTTTAAAAGGATTCCATGGTACCTCTAGCAGCCATATGAAGGTAAAAGAAAAATCACAAAAATATAGAAAGGGCAATTGCTGTTAGCAAGTATTATCCAAATGTTTAAAATTAAGGACATGCTTAACATCACTGCTACTCTGCAGCAGGCATATTCAGACTATAACTGTACTAATACAGTATAACATTCACGGGTGATTAAAAGGACAAATATATCTATATCCCACATTTGTGGGCTTACAGATGAAATTCACAGCCTGCTCTCCACAACCTGATCTACCAAAGTGTTTGCAGATACTCAGAAATGAAAGCAAGTGAATAATCTCACTCAATCATATTGCTATGTTTAAAGGCCTTACGCTACGAGTACTAACCATCCATATTTCTGTCATTAAAACTTACCATGACTTTTTGAAACAGGATCTGTCAGAGCTCATCAGTGTCCTGGCTAGCACTTCTGTAACTGCCTAACAGCCTTATAACTTGAAACAGTTACTTGCTGAAAATGTGCCTTTGCTGAAATCAAAAGTAGCACTAGATCTGAAACAGCATCAGCTGCATCAACCAGTGCACTTTGGCTCCTGGAATGAGTTCACAGAGAAGAAGAGTGGCAGAGAGAGAACACAAACAAGCCCTACAGGAGAATCCTGGATAGGCTGATGCTCAGAGTTGAGCTTCACCTGAAGAGGGAAAAGCCTCTTGCTGTGAGTGATTTATTGCCCAGTTCAAAAATCATCTTTCTTGTTCAATGAACATTTAATTACTTACACAGTGTGAATCAATGGTAGCAGGAGAAAGTGTCTCTTAAACACATTCCCAATAGCAATCAAATGGAGCAAGCATTCAAACCTGTCTCAAATGCTCTGAAAGGGTGCTTTGCTTAGCGAGTTACTGTACTGGTGTAGGGATCAGAGTACATTTTGCCTTCTATTTCTGGCTAAGGAAGGAAAAATAATAATATGACCATTAAAATTAACATGTGCAGCCCCTTTGTTGCAGAATGATAGGGCAGGAGTGGGGAAAAAATTATCATATCTCTATGTATCTAACCTCTTGAAGAATGTGGAAGAGGAGAATGGAGAAGAACTGCTTGTAAAGCAGAAGCAGATGTACTCCTGGCCAAAGGGGTACAAATGAAACTGTGAGTTCTCAACCACATCATGAGAAGTGAGAGCATGTGCAATGCTACCTGTGCTTTGAGGGAAGGAGCTGAGGAGCTGAAAGCCCAGAGTTCCTTCTCCAGAGAAACTGGATTCTTGCTCTAAACAAGGAGGGGGTAGGAGAAGAGTTAGGAGCATTTTTCTTTTTCTCTTCTGTTCCTTGGCTTGTTTTAGACTGAAAGAAACAAATCAAAACCTTTGAAGGAGAAGTGAGAGGCCCCTGTTCCTGCTGGACCTGGCTGGCTTCAGAAAGCATAATGAAAACATGGATCATCTAATCCCTGAGGTGTGAAGTTTAATGGAATGAGGGGCCAGCGTCAGGCTCCCAGGCAGCCACTGTGGAGAATCAGTGCCTTCCTTACAGCTAGATCTGCTATAATAAACGCCACAAGCCCTGTCTCTTTGGAGGGTATTCTGCATTTTCACATCACTCAAGACTTCAGTCTAACTTGAAGAATGTTCAACTCCAAAAAACATGTGAGTGCAAACATACAGTGAGCCAAGATGTTCATGCAGAAAATTTCAAACCCCTAAATAACATTTAAAAGCAAGCCTGAGTAAAACCTTTCTGGGATTTTCTCTTTACAAAATGTGAACAGGAATGACCAGCTAACCAAGAATTAAGCAATATATACTGTTGATTAAGGAAGGAAAAAAGTAAAAAAACTAATTCGCACTGGCCTATTGAAAATATCTGTCAGTATTGCCAGACACCCTGACATGGCAGTGCTTTGCTTGTAAGCCAGCTGGCCCTGCTTAAGCAAGGTCGCTCTTCCAAACTGTGCACCAGGGAGCATCTGATAGGCAAAGCACTACCGGCTCAGAAATGCCGCGCTCCTGATGCTCTCTGTTTTCCCAGTTGTCAGCTCTGTTTATAAATTGCCCACTTACAGCACCTGCTATGGACACCTCAAGCCTCCAAGTGCTTGAACATATGTCAAAAGAAGCCATTCCGTGCTTGAGCCCATTATGCTCAGTTCTTTGGTTAAATCAGCTTCCCAGGATTTCTGATGGCAAGTTTTGGCTGTTGTGAACAAACCACTGGAACTGCTTTTGGGTAGACCTAAGATGTACAGTATTCCCTTCCATAATAAAATAGCAGATCCACTGGGCCTTGAACATACCACCACCTGTAAGCACAGTGTGTTTACCCTTTACTGCACTTAAAGATAAATTCAGACTGATAATTCAGAAAAATCAAAATAACAATAATTAAAAAATTGAATCTTACTGTTTTGTTCAACTGATTTGCAATTTCAATATTAGTGGAATATGGTGGTTATTTATTAATAACTCCCACGTGGAAAATATCAGGTGCTTGGATTTGTTCAAACTTGATCACCACTTTCTTTAACCAACCTCCCTCACCCTAAAGGTGCTCAAACACTTGGCTACAGACAACAGAATATGCACAAGGCTTGTGCCAGACTCATTTTGGTCTGGCACAAGACTAGCCAAAAATACAGCTGGCTCTGATAACAACCCAAATCCTGTTGCAAAAGCAAAGCAATCCCAAGGAAAACTCTAACTGCCATTCTGTTAAAATGTAGATTCCAGAGTTCCTAATAACCAGCTGAGGGGAAAGGGGAAGAGCTGAAGCTGGCACATCTTCAGCTGAAGGAAGACTTGGGAGTCTGCACATTGCAAGGACTCCTTGGTTTTGGAATTTTTTTCTCCTCCCCCGTGGTCAGAAATAGCTCCAAATTTGTGACCTTCAGGCACAGTAAAATCAGCTAATTTATTAGTCTGTTTTTTTGGGGAGGCTTCAGATGCACAAGGGGTGATTGGGCTCAGAGGTTAATGATTTTTGGGGGTGGTTGTTTTTTACTGGGGTTTTGATTTGCTTCTGCATTTCTCTCATTTTGTGGGGTATAAACGGAATGACTTTAAGCTACCAGTATATGTTATGGGTTTTCTTCGCGTAACCAAGTCAGAATTTATATAGAGGTGAATGAAATATGTCCTTGAATGTCTTGAATGCATAGATTTCTGAATTCTCTCTGCATTGTTCATCTCATTTGCTCCAGTGCAAAATTGGCCCCAAATACTATTGAGTAAAAATTCTCAAACAATAGTAGCCTTTTACCCATGTCAAGCTGCTGCCTTACAGCTGGACTATGCTCACTCAGGAAGGGTCTTTACACCATGAACAAGGTGGTCCTGGTGATCTGTATTCATGGAAGCTGACACCCAGTGATGCTGAAGACCAACAGTCTAGAAACACTTCATTAATCTGTGAAGCTCACTGCCCCAAGATAAAAGGAGGTCAAGTGCTCAAGAGGACTCCAAATGGATTAGCTTTTGTACTGCTCCTGCAAACTTCTAATTGTACTTGACATTCAAGATGACAGCAGAGAAACCTTCACATTACAAGGCATTATCCAGTCTTTCCCGTAGTTAAGGAGAAAAAGACAAAAAAACATTGTCCAAACAATATCTCAGGGGCACCTGATGAGGTCTAGTAAAAGAGAAAAAGTCTACCAGAGAGACATCACTGTTATATGTCCGCTCTCAAATGACTCTCAAGTGCCTCCTGACTTGCAGAGGGGGTAGGCACAGGGGCACCAAACAGTGTTGCAAACAACAGCAAGTCACTATTGTTGCTTGGTTGGCCCAGAGGGTGGTGGCTGCAGATTATCAGCAAAATGTGGAAGCAGAGGGTTAGTGGGACAAGGTTTAGTGCAGTGTGGATGTAACAGGCTGACATGACCACTTGTACCTTGTGAGAGTGGTGGCAGTGTCCTGAGCCCTTGACAAGAGAACGTGGAGAGCTGCCTCCTGGCTCAGTGCGTATCTACCATCAGATCCTTCCCTGCAGGCCCAGGCTCAGGCACATACCTCAGAGGGAGCTTTGATTTCATTCCAAAACATTGTTAAAATTATTTGAAATACATTGGAAAGGACTGTGTTATTACCAGCTTGTTCTTTCCCTCTAGAATCAAATGGAGTTGTATATGTGGACAATATGCATAGAAATCAATGTTTATCAGGTTTCCTGGGTATTACTTAGACCACTGAAATAGTATAATTTTAAGCATATGATCCAGACCTTAACACACAATTTTGAAGTATGTTTCTTTCCTCTATATTCATTACACAGAAGAAATCTAAAAATAAATTCAGATATTTGAAATATACTTTAGATTTTTGACGCTCTAAATAATTGGAGTTTTAATTTTGTTCCAGTTTTCTGAAAAAAGCTTTACATTGAACACTTTGTATCCAGTTTTAATGTGACTCATTTTTGTGGTTATGTTTTCGATTCAAGGTTTTTTAAAAATACAATACAAGGTGTTGTAAGACTATGAACTCACTGGCATACAACTCTTTCACACCACAAATCTGCTTTTCAGACTTCAAAAATCATTTATAAGCACTTAAAGAGGTCTAACTTTGCCTTACTTTTCCGGAGTATGGATTAGCAGTCAAGAGAGATTATGCAGATCTAAATTCACCTTCTGCTACCATATATAGGAAAAGGGAACATTTGAAGCCTAAGAACAGCTACGAATAATTGCCAGTAGAGAGGTGGAGTCACATGGACAGGAAGCAATACTTCCATTGCAGATTTAGGGGACTATCAGGCTGAAATAGGAAGTCAGAATTTTTAATTCATCAACAATGCTTAGGTTTACTACTCTACTTACAGTACTACTATGACAGTGGATCATTTCAGACGGCCCTCCCCTCCCGTTCTCTCCCTTCCCTTCCTCTTGGCATTGGGGTGAAATTTGAAAAACAGAGAAAGACAAAGTGAAAGGAAGTGGCTAATTTAGATGCCTTCAGATCAGGAGTTTCAGATGCAAGACACTGCTTCCCAGCAGACAACATATTCTAAATGCCATGCTCATCAGCCCTTCCTCCTATAGACTGACAAATACACAATGTGCTGACCTTCATGGGTTTTGTTTTGGGTAACTGGTTGTTCTTTGGGAAGAGGCTGGGCCAACTCTGGAGTAGTGAATGCACTAGAATTATTCATGCACTGGAACTACTTACTGCAATACCCTAGAGCTGCTTGTAAATCTAGCCTCGAGTTAACTTGGGTACACTTTAACATGACCCTGCAGAGTACTTACCTGGATTTTCTGGTGCATGTAACCACCACAGATGGTCTGTGAACACGGAAGATTTAAAGAGAACTTTTTCTTTTCCCCTCCCCTTATATTCCTCCTTCTTCAGCTTTCTGGTTATTCACAATTGATCTGAAAGTCCTCTTCTAGAAGTGGTGTACTATAGTTAAATTTCCACACAGCTTTAAAAATGCTATTACTATAAAATTTCTCTCAGTGAGTCCTAGTTACTTGTGGGAAAAGGAAAACAGTGTTATGTCCCACAGCACAGTAAGCAAAGCATATTTCATTTTGGACTAGACTACTATAAAAGCAAATACTAAAAATTGCTATATGAAAACCTTAAGGTATTCACCAAAACATTTTTTGATCTTACGTTTTAATGAAAATGGTTATGTTTTTCTTCCCTTTATATATATATAGAGGATACTTGTTTCCCAGGATGCCTTCCTGGAATGTGAGTGGAATTTAAAATTAAGTTTTTTAATTATTTGTTCTGGCTAGGTACATGACTGGCACTTGGTTGCATTGTTTTCTCTTATAGTCAGTAATGTACATTTTCTTTCTCATTCTTCATTTGGCAGCAGTTTAAACATATCCATATTAGCAACTGCAACCATCCATTAAAATAAGGCCACAGATGTGCAAGATACCTCCTAGTCTGCTTTTAATTCCAATTAAAAGTTTAGTAGAAACTCTTTCAGAAGGAAACCTAACCTCAAGAAAACTATTTTAATGCTGTAAGAACAACACTCAAGGAAAGCTAAACACAGCTCCCTGTAAATTACAGAGCAGTCTTTCCCAGAGTATGGAAGGATATAAGCAGGCTCTTCACTCTCACAAATGTCAAAAACCACTTTTTTGAGAGAAGTCATTTGTCTAATGCTGAAATTAAGACCCAAGGTGATGTTATTATGATTACAGTTGTGGATATTCTCAGTAGTACTGTTCTGTTTTATGCCCATCCTTGCAGACAGATTTCAGATGTGCAAGCACAGAGGATAGCAAGCTCTCTTGTAGAAAGATCTTTCTAGTCTTCTTTCAGAAGACCAGAAAATATGAAAGTATGAAAAAATAGAGAAATGAGGAAAAGTCCACTTGTAAGCTGTCTAACAGTAGCAAGAGATGTGATAGACCTGTAGCTTGACTGAGGTCAAACAGGAGAGAAAGCAGACCCTGTAGGGCCATTACTCTGTGTTTTATATAAATAGCTATATTGGTGTGTCCTAACCTCTGGGCCCAAGAAGATATTCTTGTTTAAGGTCACAGGGAAAACAGAAGATGTAAATAGAGCCTGGCAGTTTTTGAAGGAGAAAGGCCTTAATTACATGGAGACAGACAGACAGCCTGCCTGTGGAAAGCTAGCGCTGCTATCTAGGCTTGGTGTAAACTGGCCACCTCCTGAAGAGCTTTCCCATTAGTATTCACATACAGGATAGCTAACCAAAAAGAAATCCCTTATATTTCACTAACAGACATTGTTACTAAAATGAAACTCATTTCCTGGATTCCTTTCAATAAGGCTACTAAAAATAGTCTCATACTACAGCCAAAAAGCCAGTGCAGTCCAAATTCCCATGGAAAGCATCACTGTGTACTATTTTCTTCAGCTGGTGTATAATCACTGCTCAAATTAAATGCAATGTACCTCACCTGGGGTCCAGAAGCCACTGCCATCATGCATAAAAAGAAGGCTGTACAGTACATTATTCCTTTCTTTATATGGGTTTTGAAAGCAGAATGCTTATAATAATAAGGTATTTGAGGCAATGTTGTACTATTAGGCTCATTAGATGGGTCAAATACAATGTTCTACAGCAAAGTCTCTATATCCAGACTAAATAAGGTTGACAGAAATATGTATAGAAATCTGGAAAGTCTGAAAGCTAAATCTTGTGAGATACTGAGTGGTCTCATCTTGCTCAGCACACTAAGCATTGTTTAGTCTCTGTAACCAGCCCTAGTAACTCACCTGAATAACTCACAATACCAGATCAAAAAGATTTATATTGATCATCTTTAACCCTTTACCAGGAAAAAAAAAAATCATAGTTTCTTTTGTGTTTTTAACTGACCCAGGCCCTCAGTCTACAATTATGGGACACTACTCTTTAACTGAGAACAGCTCTTCCCAACTGAGTTTCAGTATAAGTCATCTTTCAGGTGCTCTGGATGTACCCAGGTGGTTCTTAGGAACTGCTTTAAGAATAAGTACTTTTGGTTAAGCTTGTACATTCTATATCTGTGGCAACTTCAGCAGTTTATTAGTGTGATAGACTGTGCTATTAGCATTCAATTTCTGTATCTTTTATGAACTTTGTGTGAGGCTCTGATCTGTGCATTCCTTTGAAATAGGACAGAATCAATATTGTTCCAACTGTGATTTGATTCATTTTGTGTGCAAGACACACAAGAAACTCTCATCATTAAAAGTATTTCCCCGCAACACAACACTGTTCATTGTGACAGGGAACAGGAAAAACTGTGAAAATCGGAGATGGTTAAAGACAGAAGAATGTTAATTACGTGATGAGAAATTTGCTGAAGCAACGCTTTTCAACCTTTTTCTGTTCAGAAGGCCCCAAAAATCTGCAAGTGCATGCAAGCCATTTTTGACAAAAAGAAAAAAAAGTTACTTGCTAATGTATTTGTGTTTGGGGTTTGTTTTTTTTCCCCACTTCAGAGAGTAACTGCTAAGCTACAACACTGGTGTAGAGGTTCCTTCTTCAGAAACTGGGATAGGCCACAGGTTCTTTAAAACGTCCTGTGGAAAAAACCTGGGTTACTAGGATTTTAACCACTGAAAAGGTATTTCATTCAGCAAAAGCAGGTTCAAGCAGTATCCATGTTTAAGAAAACCCATACTAGTATCTTCTGACAATTGTTTGGATTTTTTCTGTCTAATGGCTATACATTTAATGATACTTAATTTGATATTTCCTGTCATCATAGATGACCTATTTCTACCAGAATCATTCTTAATTCTCAGTATTAGCTATCATGTGATCAGATATTGAATGATTACATAACTATGAACTTGCTGAATAGTGTTGGATAATTTGACCATACTTACCGAGCAATTTATATCTTAGAATATTTATTTGTTCATTTTTAGAATATAAGGGGAAATAATGTCAGTTTCTACCTCCTTTCTTTCCTCAAGCTCTACCTAGTAAAGGTAATATCTACATTTCATCTGACTGCATATCTGGAAACAAATATATAAATTCTCTCAGAAATATGCAACATAGACGATAATCAAAGTATCACCTATGTATAACCTTTCCCTAATCAAGGAATAGCCTTGATCAATTTACATCTCTGCTCTGTTGTCTTTGGAGGAATCATTTTCTCATATTTTGGAAAGATTCTAGACTTCAATATTATTTCGTATTCAGGCACAGGAAGGATCTACATTATAGGCATTCTTTTTTTTATACATATTCAGTAACAATTTATTTCTTGCATACAAATGCCCTGTTACTCTGAGCTTTGGGAAATTGTGATACCTTCCCAGGATGAATCACAAAAAAAGATTCTTGTTAGACTGAATTTCAAAAGTAAGAGCCTCCAGCCTTCAGTGTAAGTAATCAACCTTGTTTACAAAAATATTTGATTATTTTTGGATGATGAGAACTTTTCAATTTACACTTCAACATATTTTTTCTTTCCCTGTGTCTCCATATTCATAGTATTTTTCATTAGCAGTTGTGTCAACAAGGCTTATAAAAATTGAAAGAAAATGAGTTGGAAGGCTTTTAGTATACACTACCTTTGTTGTATAAAGACACAGATAATCAAAAAAGTGTGAACACTGGGTGGATAAAAGAGACGAGTGAATAATTTCTGGTGGCTAAAAATGTGCATCTACTAAAGCAGTCATTAGACATAATTTGGGAATATTTGGTTATTTGCTGACAAGAAAACAGTTCCTATTCAGCTTCTTGCATACAGCCTTAAATTTGTGATTTGATTCTTTTTGTGTACAAAACACATAAGAAACCCTCATCCTTGAAAGTATTTCCCTGCAACACAACACTGTATATGGAAATTGGAGATTTGTGTGAAGAACTGAGAAGAAAGAAGAAATTGGCATTACAAATGGGAAATTTTAAAAGAGATGTTACAACATAAAAACATTTTTATGCTCCATAACATAGCCCCTGGTTTAAATGTGGGTTAAATTAAATTAACTACATGGATCATCCAGCTTTGTGCTGGAACTAGGCTGTCACAGAAACTGTCCTGGAATTTCTCACTACAGCTTGAGCCTTCATCAGAATAGCAAGAAGGGATGACCAAGTGTTACCTGTTTTTGAGCACACACATAAGCATGTGGCTTAATAGCTTTAAATTCATTGCAGAAAGATGCATTTTCACTTGCAGTCACTGTGGAGTTTGGGTTTCTAACAAAATTTTAGTAGGATGAGCTCTAAGAGAGAAGGGCCATGGGCTTGTATAATAAGGTATGCTCATACAAGCCCAGCTTGTGAGAGGGTGGGTTTTGTTCTGAGAGAGAACTGCTAGAAGGCTTCTCTCAATTTCTGATGTAGAGGCTTCAGTGCTGTGTGGAAATGATCTAGGATACATACTGCATAGAAATTTACTAAATAAGTTGTTAATCTTTCTACCCATAGAAACAACTTCATCAAAGAATGGCTAAAGAAAAATTAAGTTTAAAGCTCAACTTCTCTGGAGATGTAAACTAACCAATAAACCATAAGCTTAATGAGTCATCTGGAGATTTAAGACAATGAAAGGCAATTAATTTTTTAGATGAAGAAAATATGAGAGAGATCACACATTTTAGGAGATAAATTGTGTTCAGAAAATCATGGAGAGAGTAAAGATCCCAAACTCTTTGGTCAGTAGACATCCTGATCTCAAGAGTGCTGAACACAAATTTTTAAAATGTGAAAGAAGTTGTTGCTTGATTTACATGTTTCTGTGAGTCAGCTGTTGTTTGCCTGCAGAGCAATAGCGGTGAACTGGAGCACTGGCTTGGTCAGACTCTCAGAAAGCCTGGGCTGCAGACATGCAGCACTGGTGTGGGCACCCAGACCTTGAGTCATATTAACCAACTGGACAAGTGGAGAATGCCTGGAGAAACTCTGCTCAATCACCCCATGGTGTCAGGAGCCAAGAATTTGGCACACACCACCCCAAGTCCTTGCACCTTTGCAATTTGAGATTAAAAGTGCTTTGGGACAGGGATTGACTTACTGTTTCTTGTACCATGGTGGGTACTCATGTCTCATGTGGATCACTTGAGTGCCACAACAAAGCAAATGACGGTCATTTCCTACAAAACTACTGAACCCCTAGCTCTGTTTCAAGGAAGATAGCAGATTTATTAGTTTCTTGCTGGGAAACAAGTATAAACTCTCATCACTTATTTTGCTCTTCTCTTTTTTTTAAGACTGTTTTTTCAGTTGATGAAAATAAACTGCATTTTAATGGATAACTTTTATGCAGGTAAATAAATATACAGAGTGATTTTTTTATTAAGAGTGAACTAGATAATTCTATCCCTACCTCTGTTTTAAATGTACTTGATTAGAAGGAAAGCTATAAATAATGTAACCTTGCACTTTCTGTCAGTAGGATAGGGAAATGCACATGTCAATCTAGCTGCACAAGGCTGTGTAAGGACTGGAAATAAGCAGACTGGCCTGATTAACAATTTAAGGTCACAGAACCACAGAATTGTTTAGGCTGGAAAAGACCTTTTACATCATCAAGTTCAATCATTAATCCAGCAATTCCAAGTCCACTAAACCACATCTCAAGTGCCACATCTGCATGTCTTTTAAATTCCTCCAGGGTTGGTGACTCAACCACTTCCCCGGACAATCTGTTCCGGTGCTGGCCAACTCCTTCTGTGAAGAAAGTTTTCCTAATATCCAATCTAAACCTCCCTGGCACAACCTGAGTCCCTTTCATCTTGTTCTACCGCTTGTTCCTTGGGAAAAGAGACTGACCCCTACCTGGCTACAGCTTCCTTTCTGCTAGTTGTAGAGAATGATGAGGTCTCCCCT
>VZRE01000650.1:3131-18788 GCA_013396775.1 Cephalopterus ornatus
CACCATAGAATGGTGCTGATGGGATCTTAAAGATCATCTCATTCCAAACCCCCTGCCATGGACAGGGACACCTTCCACTAGACCAGGCTGCTCAAAGCACCATCCAGCCCAGCTTTGAACACTGCCAGGAATGGGACAGCCACAACTTCTCTGGGCAACCTGTGCCAGTGCCTCACCAACCCCACAGCAAAGAACTTCTTCCTAATATCTAATCTAAACCTTGCTTCTTTTAGTTTCAACTGTCCCCCCCCTTGTCCTATCACTATCTGCCCATATAAAAAGTCTCTCCCCATCTTGTTATAAGCTCCCTTTGGGTACTAGTAGGTGCTAGAAGCCCTCTCAGTCTGTCTTCATAGCAGAGGTGCTACAGCCCCCTGAACATCTTTCATAGCCTCTATGGACCTGCTCTAACTGGTCCGCATCTCTTTGTTGAGGACCCCAGAGCTGGATGCAGCACTAGAGAGCAGTGTAGAGAGGCAGAATCCCCTCCCTCATTCTGCTGGCCACGCTCCTTGGATGCACCCCAGGATGCAGCTGGCTTCCTGGGCTGCAAGCTCACGTCCAGCTTTTCATCAGTAAGAAGCTCCAAGTAACTCTCTGCAGAGCTGGTCTCAATGAGTTCTATTCCCAGTTTGTAGTTATGTCTGGGATTGCCCTGACCCAGGCACAGCACTTTGCATTGGTCTTCTTAAACCTCATGATGTTCTGTGGGCCCACTTCTCAAGATTCTCCAGACGCCTTCTGGACGGCATCCCAACCGCTCAACTTGGTGTCATCTGCAAACTTGCTGAGGGTGCCCTTGACCTTACTATGTCATACATCAAAGAGCACTGGTCCTAAGACAGAGCCCTGAAGGACACCACTCATCACCAGCCTCCACCTGGACACAGAGCTGTTGACCACAACACTCAGTATCCATCCAGCCAATTCTTCATCCACCAAACAGATCACCTTTCAAATTCCTACCTCTCCAACGTCGAGATAAGGATGTTGTCTGGGACCACGTCAAAGGCCTTACAGCAGCCTAGGTAGATAACATGAATCAGTCTTCCCTTCTCAACTGTTGCAGTCACAGAATATGCAGAGTTGGGAAGGACCCACAAGGATCAGAGTCGGACCCTGCACAGTCACTACATCACAGAACGCCACTGGATTAGTCAGGCATAATTTGCCCTTAGTGAGGCCATGATGACTGAAGATACTCATCCCTTTCCCTGACAGATGGAACACATTAGTCCCTAGAAGCCCACAGGCCAAGAAGCAAACCCCTGGCTGTGGGACCAGGCATGTAACTCTCTGCTGATTCTCCAAATACAACTGGCCCTTCCAAGCCCCCTCCCTTTTGACTGGAAGGACAGAGGGAAAAACTACCTGTGCTCCCAAGTCCCTTATGGCCATTCTCAGTGCTCTGTCATCCTTCTTGATACTGGTCAGACTGCTCCTGGCTCTACCACTGGTGCCCACATGAAGTAACAGCAGCAGGTAGAGTTAGCGGATTGTGCAAGGCCTGGTAGTGACATCCCTGACATGAGCCTACAGTAAGCAGCATACCAGGTAACCAAATGGGTGCCATTTTTCTTTTCTTGAATACTTCCAGAAAAGTCAACACTTACACTCAACCCAGGCAGGAGGCAAGATTTTCTGTTTCCACTAAAACCCACTGGGAGTTCAAAACACTCATAATCAAACAATCAAGTCACTCTAGTACTGTCCAGGCATGGAAAGAATTGCTCCCCACATTCACAACATATCTTCCCCCAAAACAAATGCACACGACATGGGAGCATGAGAAAGATGTGTAGAAGACCAACTCAGATGGGTCTAGCCCATTAAATTAATACCCTATTCTGCAGAAAATCCAGTCTGCTCAGCTTGGAGACATAAATCCTTCCACTGCAACACAGGTGCTTTATTTCAAAACTCAGATATTCACACTAACAGATTTAGAGGAAGCTACTTCAAGGTTAAGGGACCCAAAGAACAGCTGAAAGCAAAAGGAAATGCAGACTGGACAGGCAGACAACACCTAGATTTGTGCTTATCTCTGACTACACAGTAACTGAACAGCCCTGGTCTCTGCTCTGGAAATGCAGAGCCAGCCATCCTCCCAGCAGACACCAAGCTGACCGAGGCTTAAGCCTTAAGAGATAAGGAGGCTAAGTATAGAAACTTTGCATTCTAGGTATTCCATACGACCAAAACAAACACCAAAGTTGCATTTAATAACTCAAATTACTTTTGTCTTTATTAGTCATCATAAAGCTAGAAGCAATTCAACACTTTTATATACTGCATATACTCTAGAAAGCATTTTTACATGAGTGTGCAGAAAACTTTCAACTTTAAAATTATATTTAAAAGAAAATGGGTAACTTGTTAAAACTAAGTTATGGTTAATCTCAAAAAAATAAAAAATGCACATAACACAGTTTCTCAACCACAGCAAAACTAAACAGACTTCATATTGTGACCTCCAGAAGGTCTGATCTGCATTTGTATTTTACAGAAAATAACGTCCTTACTACTTCTGGCAAAGGAAACCCAAAATATATCCTGTGCCAACTGGGCTAAGCTTTTAAACCAAGAGAACGTTTACACATGCAATTCTGGTTACAGAAACTCCATTTGTTCAAGGATAGCATAGATAGGATACTTCTTATCTAAAACCATTTAAAAAAAAAAAAGACCAAAAATATAAACTGGATTATAATCAGATATCTATGAAAAGGATAAGCAGCTTTGCTTTCTTATACAGTCAGCAGACAAAACAAGATTTGAAAGGCTACTTGTCATGCTGTTTGAGTCCAGAATTACAACATAGTATTTTTCCCTTTCATTTTTATTTCTGTTTGGTAAGAAAAAGATTCCTTGTCAGCATTCACATTTATGACACGCTCATGTTGCTCTGGAATAATGAAGAGGAAGAAAATAGAACAGAAGTACAAGCAACAAGACTATCTTCCCTTGGCAAACCAGGAGAATTACTACACATGAATCTGTAACAAGTTCTATGCTGAATCAAGCCCAAAAGTTCACCTACCTGCTACCCCATTATAAGCCATGGTTAGTTAGATATAATTTACATACAACAAAACCTTTGGTGGTTTTTCCTTTTCTTGCCGTGGTTGTTTTTTGGAAGGAAATTGTCAGGTCTCTCTTTGGGTACATTTTCTGCAGTCACATCATCTTATTGAAAAGAGTTCCTCAGGTTAACTACATATATGAAGAACCACCTCTGTAAGTTCATCTAGAAACTGCAGCGCACTGATTCCATTTAATATTCCCTCTTCTGCACACTTGTGTGGAGTAAGCAGTTGATTTCCCCACAGACATTTTACAGACCTCTATCATACACTCAGTCCTCTCTCTTGCAGGCAGAAGTCCTAATCTGCTTGTTCTTCACACCCCATAAGTGCAGTCTTCCCAGTAGCTCCAAAAGCCTTCTCTAGCTCTGCCACATCCTTTTCAACATGGGCTGCAGGCAGTGGGAGAACCAGACTTGCACTTAAAACTGAAGATGCAAGAACACGAAAAAACAGCCACATAAAAATGACCTGTGCTTGTAAAGTTTGTCAATTCGTATATAAGACTGCAGCTGATTAAAACACAAACAAGGGAATATTTCTAGAGCTGGCAATCCTAAAGACATAACCATCTTACCCCATAATTTCTTTAGGAGATTCCATTCTAGACAGTTGCAAATCCTTGCAATACTGACAAATATAATCACTTTGGTGTAATTACTGCATCTCACTATTACAGTATTTCTTACATCTAAATTAAGATCATTCAAGAAGTTTAGTTCTGAAAAGAAACACAGATGAGAGGGACCTCTTAAAACAAGATACTGACTTACTCCTTTCCAATACAAAGTTTAAATGCCTGGTTTAACAAAATCACGGACAGAGCAATTACAGATGAGATGTGTCCTGTACACATCCTGTGATACATTTTTGCTTTCTGCTCACGGGTCAACAATTTGTATCTACTTCAAATCCCTAATGTCCGGCATATCAGCAGGCAGTAGTGTTTGCACGCCCAGTACCTCCTACCCTATAAAGTTGCAAATATGACACAGTCATTAATGGGAGATCTACCGCACAATGAAGCCACTGCCTACAGCACCCACGCTGAAATACTCAGTATCAGGGGTTTTACCCCTCAGTAAACAGCACATTATCACCTCTGTGTCAATCCCACTTCTATCTTCAGTGCTTATCATTTCCTAAAATTAAGCTGTTTTACAGTGAAGCAGTAATATGATGGCCCAGCAAATCTTCCCTCAGAAAGCAGCCAGCAAGATAACTCCACACTGGGAAGGTAGCTTAAAATAGAGACAGTGTGTTGCTCAGAGAATTAGCTGACCCCTTATTTCATATCCAATATCTAGATAACACACACACACACACACGCAAACACACACACACACTCCCTCTGCATGAAACATTTCTCAAAAAGGGTTCTGTGATGATTACCAACAATCTATTTGCTTTCAGCTGAAGTATGTTATCCTACATTCGACTATTCCGTGTAACAGAAAAGAAAGACTACTGAACTAAATGGCAGGAAGGTTTTTATTATTATTTCTACTAATACCCAAAGAAAGCAGGTCATGTATCCCTCAAATGATGAGAACTGAATTACACAGCTTTATACAACTCCCTGCAGATTTCAAGAGCTTGCATTGTAAAATTAATTAGCTATTTCCTGCCACAGAATACACACACTTGTAACATAATGATCCTGTAGCTGTTCAACAGGTTTATCACAGACACTTCATTAACATACTTTGCTCACACTAATGTACAGTCTAAAATATCTGGTAGAGAGATACAATAATACTTATGCACACTAAGCCACTGGAGAGAAATTGTTTGAAGTTGTTTCTATTTCTTCAGTCAGAGAGGTCGGTTTGACCTGATGGAGTTTGAGATATATGATACTCATCTAGAAAGCTACAGTTTTGACAACAAAAGCAGTGTCTAATTCATAATGTTATAAAGCAAAGAACAGACTGCATCTGAAATCAATCTCTAAGTTTCACAGAACAATTTTTAAAAATAATCCTACCTTTATATTTGTAATTTTAATACGAAGGATTATTTTATAAAACAAGTAACTGAAAGACATACATGCTAGCTATTAAAAGTGCTAACACACCAAAAACTGTAGCTGTGAACTATACCGCACCCTCCCCCTGGCAAGCTACCTCTCTGCACACACCATTTGGTATTTGTTGATTCACAGGCACAACCAAGACATTCTCACAACCCCTTGGAAGCTATTTTGTATCCTTCTGCTCCTTCAAGATGCAGATCTGGAGACAACAAAGTTGGATGTGCCTGCCTCTGAATGCATTGTTACAGGATTTTCCCCAGACAAAGGAGTCCTTTGAAGGCAGAATTTTTCTTGAGTGAGACATTACTTATTAAGTATGTTAATTAGCTCTGCTATACCTTTTATCAATTTAACTCACTCAATACCCACTTCCAAGCACAATCTAAACCATACCTGAGTTACTCATTTTCATTCCTTCTACTCTAAAGAAAAAGAAGCCTCTTTCCACCCCAACTTCTGAAAATCCAAACCAACTATGCATCATTTGATTCCACATCCAATCCATTATCCCATCTCTTCCACAGGATAAGATTGGAGTGGTACCTAAGACTCCATGGTATTCCTTCTCCACAGTTCTCCTCATTAACTCTTCCATGATAAATTCCTTCTCTTAGCAAAAAGTCTCTGAGGTGGCTTGTAGCTTCTCTGATTGGCTACCACAAACAAAAGGCAAACCTGACAACCAGATCCACTCCAAAGAAATGGCACAAGTACACATCAAATCCTTCCCTGAAAGCCATACAGATGGCATCTTGTGCTCTCCTGCTGCCAAGGTACATCCTGAGGAGCCCAGTGCAATTCCACGCACAGGAGGTGTACATGAGGCCATCTTCATAGCCAGGGCACAGCAGCCTGCCACACAGAAAACTACCATGAAAGTGATCTGTGTCAATTTTTCTAAGTTGTTCTGAGGCCAAGGAATGATAAGGGATAAAAGAGGGGGAGGTACCCAAATTCAAGGTGGCTGAAGTGCTTATGGAATCAAAGGATTACCAAAAAATGTTTAAGAAGTGCTTAAAGGAATAAATGGAAAGTTCTGTTTCAGGACGAATCAGTGCCAGTCCCACACCAATGCCACCATCTCACCTCTCACACGGCCACGTTTCCCCCGATCTGAAGGCCTGTCTCCTTGATTGTTGTCCACTCCATTCTCTTCAGCTCTAACTGCGGAGAGAGGACAGCTTAAGAGAAGCTTTAGAGACTCATACATGAGACAATACAGCCATCTGCTTAACTTGAACCCTAAAAAAAAAAGGCAAGATTTTCAAGTGGGTTGGTCAACAGATCTCAGTCATCACCCCTCTTCTCTGGAGGCCTAGCCAGAACCAAGCTATGTTTACTTTGTATGGGACAATTAGGAAGCAAAATATCTAACAAGAAGGAAATGTCCCTCAGTAGGCACAAGTCTACAAGCGCCATGTTTTGAAGCCTACATTATTTAACTAATTACAGCCTCATCTCTTTAATGAGGTAGGAAATACAGCTGCCTCATCTGATGTTTGCTTGATAACGCACTTGTTGACAACAGTGAAAGAATACGGCATAACCAATAACACCAACTCTTCCACTGTTTGCCCATTCCACATCCCTGTACAAACAGGGAAACTTAAAAAATTTTAAAGCAGAGGGATGACGACTGGGTGATGGTAAGAATTAGAAAAGCACTGCAAATTTACTATTTTGTAGAAAACTCCTGACATGGTACTCTGAAATATGGGTGCCTCCCTGAAGAGGAGGGAAAAAAAAAAAAAGACTGGCCTCTTAAAATGCTGATGAGATTTTGTACTGTACAACTTCTAATGGCAAAAATAAAATGATCAGTGCTTGGAAGTAAAGCTGGGAAGAAAATATCAGATTTAGGAACCATCTGAAATATCTTTAATTCCAGTTTACAAGAAGAGACAAGCAGCATTTGTCTCGGGTAAAAATTCTGCCCCTTGCTTTCATTTTAATGGATCTGATTTCAACTTTTCTAAGCATAGCTGCAAATTTTATTAACATTTTTTCATCTTGGCATTATCCTATCCCACAAAGATTCACAATGTCTACTCTGGCACAATATTTGACTGTATTCCAATTATGAATTAGATTAGTTCGTTAATTTTCTAAGTATTTTTCCTGCTTTTAAATGGAAAACTAAACATTGTATTATTCTGATTACTTTTGTCATCTATCAGTGTGGTGTACAGCCCTTACAGGCAAGGTACACAGCTCTGATAATGCTGATAAAACTTAAGATAAAAAACAATCCAATGGTGTATCCAATGGTGAACTAATGTGATTGAATCTAACTTGGAAACATCAGTTTGCTTTTGTACAATGTATCACTGCAACTGTAGCAAAGTTTTCAATGTTTCAACTAACAATGAATTTTCTCTGTTGTAGAAACTCACCTTTGGTTGGTTTATGTGAGAAATATATGCTAGAGATAATTAATCATCCCAGTGTTTTCATTCCCCTTATGAGAAGATGAGAACATCTTCAGGTTCTCCCACTCATAAAAGGAGATGGAGTCAAAGCTGGATAATTTTTTCATTAAAAGAAACAAAAAAGTGTATCAGCTGTGCAGCGACATACTTGCTCTCAAGCAGTCTTACAAAGAGTCAATTATAAAACTTACACGAAGAACAACAGTTTTTACAAGATCAATTCAACAAACAAGAACAGAGACTTAAATTAAGCTGAGTGCCTCTGAACAAGTACAGACCATCCCAAAACCAAGTCACACAGACAGATCAAGCATACCTGTGGCACAAACAAGTTATGATCCTTTCAATGCTGAGCTAGAGTCAGACGGACTTTGCTCCAGTAAGCACTTGCTCTTAACTCAGTGAGTTCCAGCTGCAAGAAAAGTGTCTAAATCTTTAAAAATGAACCCCTGTACGTACACTCTCGGCCACGGCTGCCTCCTCTTCCCCGTCTGTTGGAACTTCCCCGTCCGCGACTCACTTCTCTGTCCCCTCGTTTCTCTCTGTTCTCTTTGCTTTCTGAACCTTCCTTTCCAAGGCTTTTCTTCTTTCCCCCTACAGTCTCCCAAGAGGTCTATTTGGGTAGAATAGAATCAGACAGAAGAGTCAAAACAGAAGACATAGCTCTCAATGCACATTCCACCTCACATCCCTCCAGTTCATGGAGGGAAAAAAACCCCAGGTATCTGATAATATCACATACTGTAAGTGGAAGCACAGGCTATATTTTTGTGAAGAGATAAGAAAGAAACATGTTTTATAAGTTAGATTGTCTTAGGGAATATGAGGATCCCAAGTATTTACGACTTCAGCAGATTTCTACTAGTTCAAGAAAGCCTGGATATGGCCACAGCAGAGGACATCTGCAAAGCAAGTAAGTTTCCCTCTCAACTACGTCCACAAATCTATCAAGGGAGCATGAACAGAGCTATCTTTTTCTCCCCAAGGAAATGAAAAAAAAAAAAAAAAAACCTTTAAAGTATCACTGAGCAAAAGACTGATGAGAATAAATGTGTGGCCTAAGGAGGGGGAAAAGAAACCCACAAAAAAGAAAACAGAAAAAAGAAAAACTATTATCCAGACACACTAGAATTTAAGCCCCAGAAGAATGGCAGAACAACAGCTTGGGAAAACTGGGGGCATAATAAGCCATACCACCCACTCTTAACAAGTATAGATCACACATCGCAAAATACCGGAAAAACTATGTCTAAACAAGACAAGACCAAGGTCCAAACATCAGGCTTCTGTTTTAATATTAAGCTCCATCTTTAAAATAAATTGAAGAATGGTATTGAATCCATAGGATTATCTGTAGGAGCTGCAAATAAAATGACTGAAACACTTGCCAAGAACAGCACAGCCACTCATATTATGCAGTTGCACAGTTAGTCTGTCGAGCCACAGCTGCAAACCAGGGAAAAAGAAAGGTATTATTTGCAAACCATTAAACCATTCAGAAGACAGATAGGTTTTTGCATGTATGTCCCCATCTCTAGGAGCTTACAGCCCAGGTAAGGTATTGAAGCAGATTATTTGCATATGCAAATTGTAGTGAAGCACTAAAGCCATGATCTCTGACAGGCACCTGCACCAAACAAAAAAGGTTGTCTATTGGCAATTCTAGGTCCTGTCTTATCTCATCTCAATTCCACCAATAGCACCTCAGCAGCCCTGACAAGGCAGGCCATGATCAGCTAGTCCAAGCTGCCTAGAATTGAGGAAACAACGCAATGCCATGAACTGACCTGGGTGAACACAGCCAGTGCCTATCAGAAGTACGAAAGTACACATTCGAGCAACACCATTTGTGAGGCAGAAAACTCTTTCCCTCATTAACTTTATCACATGGCTTCACCTGACAGAGCCTGCACAACTACACTAAAACACTCCTACCGCTTGAGATAGAAAAATACCTGCACTGACAACTGAAGAGCCCAGTCTATACAGTTCAGAACATGCTCTTATTTCACTGATGGGCAGGATGACAAAACATCTTTGACCATTTCAGGAAATACCCAAAACTGGGTAAGGATGCGAAGCTGAAGAGGAAGCAGCCTCTCCTGAGTAAAGTTTTATATGACTTGGGAATGATCAGTAAAAGGATGACTATGAAAGCATCAGATCCATGCATTACCACATGACAATTTTGAGAAAAGCCTTAAGAAGTTGGGCATGTCCTTTAAGATAGAGGATGGTGCTACCTCTGGGCATGGGGATCCATCAAAGACTATCGAAGCTGTCTCTTTTTGTAAGTGATTAGAATTTCAGCTGACAATGCCTGAGGCAACCCAAATGACAGCTGTGGACCTCACTGTTGAAAATATGTGACAGAGACCTTCTTCTTGGTCTATTCTTACATGGAAAGATTAATAATATGAAAGGTCCCCTTTGTTCTATCTTCAAAGGTTTACTAAGTAAAACACGGTTGGGCATAAAATGTATCTTATGTCTGTAGGAAGGTAAATGAATATACGTGTTGGGAAAAGAGATATGTCCTTCTCTACTCTCATCCACAAGCCTCTATCTATCCAAAGCCGGACTGTCACAATTGCTGCAAATGACAAGTCTTCATAAAAACTACGTCACAGAGCATAAAGCCTTGAAGATCACAGCATTAAACCCAAAACAAATAGAAAAAGATAATGACAAAACTGGCTGAGTACCAAATAAACTATAAAAACACATTCTAGCTATCATTCCTTGTTCTTCTAATTCTGCCAATTGAATAAACACAGCTTCCAAATGAGTTTTTAAAAAAACTTCAGGTGCATCAAAGAAGAATGAAACTACAAAAAGAGATTTGGAAATCTGCATTCAGAATCAGTGGTACATTGGCTTTCAACTTTACATCAAATCCATGATTAAACTGTTTTTGAGTATAATGGCCTTAAAACAAACTCTTCTATTTGAAGGCCCAGAAATTTCCATAAAGAATAAATTTCCTTACACCTTTAAATTAATACTCTTTCCTCCTTGAGCCCTTTAAGTTCTCTGGATGTGTTTCTAAGTTGCAGTGTGTCTACAGAGAGCAGTGGCTTCAGAAGCACTTGTCAAAAGAGCAGAAGATATTGATATCAATTTTAGTTCATGCAAGAGTTCAGAAAGTTTTTTCCATGTCATGATCACTTCCAACAATTTGCTGACGTAAGAAAGCATTTAGCATTCTCTGTCAACCAGAAAACTACTTTCAACTGAAAAATGGCAAATATAAGAAGCACAAGTACAAAACTAGCACATTACCCAGACAGGTTTAATCAAGGTGAAATGTTCTCTTCCACTCCCAACTTGCCAGCCAGCTCACTGTTATATATTTCTGTATTTTAGAAGACCTCAACTCCAATAAAAAGTGAAAAGGGGATAGAAAAGCAAGTCCCCTTGGTCAGAACGCTGTGTGTCCAAAGATTTAGGCTCATTAACAATAAGCCAGAGTACACATCCTGACAAATCACAGGAAATACTGAGTGTTCAGCATCAAGAAAGGAAGTTCAGGTTTCTTTCCCAATTTAGATGAGATGGAATCTGATTTAATGCCTTGGACAAACTGTAAGAAGTCCCTCCAGCAAAATCTTCAGCTGCAGTATTTTCTTAGTAGCTCCTGGGATAAAAAGTTGCTCTTTGCAACATTCTAAGTAACATTATTTGTTGTTATATACACACTGTTCAGTCTCCTCTTTCTGTTTTTCAATTATGTCATGCAAATGAGCAACACAGTGAAAGGACCAACTGCTTGCTGCATCCTATCCTGCCTTAAGTAGCATTTATCATTGCAACTTCCAGATGTGGAAACCTCCTCCAGTTTTAATACCAGCAATGCTCACCTACAGCACAACTTAAAATATCTGCCCATCCTTTAGGTTTATAAAGACTGACCTTTGTGACAAACAGTCTCAGGCCTCAGGGTTGTGGAGAGTCTACACAGAATCTACAAAAACTGCAGCAAGAAACAGGCCTGTGTCTAAGGGAGCATCAAGTTCTGCTGCAGAGCTAAAATTGCTGCATGTAAATTGAAAGCAGAGGACTCTGGAAGAGACCAGCTGAACATCCACAACATCTTCCAGATTCAGCCTACTACAAGGTATGCATGCAGTAGAGGAAGTGTCCTAGTCTTCATTTTCTTCAAAAGAATTCTAATGGAGACATGGAAATCAAAAGCTTCCAAAATATGACTTTCCCAATCCCATGCAGAAGTCGAAAAACGCAGGAAACAGAAGGAGAAGTTTAACATGGAAGTAAAACCTTACCGTGTCTGAGCTTCCTTCCAGCAGTATGTTGATTGCTCTGTTCACATCCCCATTACAATCATGTAGTGCCACTATGCACTCGTCCTGGTTTTTCCCCGTGACCTCCATAAGCTGGCAGTAAAAGTCAAACATGTTAAAATATCTACATTATCATGACAAGAAAATAAGAGTTAGTACCACCACAGACTATAAGGAAGTGCATAACTACCATGTCAACGTAAACTAGAATCTTGAATAAAGGAATCTGCATTTTACAGATCTGCTTGGGATTCAGATAAGAGACAGCAGGAAGCACAAATTAATTGATAATCAAGGAAGCACTCTTTCACATTTTTTTTTTTATTTCTGTATGCTTGCAGCAAATGCTGTCAACGCAGATACAGCAGTATACGAGGATAAAGATGTAAAAGACCAGCATAGTTCCAGTATCGTCCTCTCTCCCCACCAAATACGTCCCTCTTTATCCCACTGTGAGAAGAGACATAAGGTAAGACATGGCAGAGAACAACAGATGCATTTGGAAAAACACCCAGACTAAGAAATAGGTTATTTTTTAGCCAGATTGGCTCCCTTGATCCATTTCAGCATAAGGCCACACAAGAGTCATAAGTGATGGCTGAGTAAGGAGACCTGGTTCTGAATTATGCTCTGTGGATTTGCAGTACACATTCTGAAGAGTGTGAGACAGAAATTATCAGTCTATCGCAGGGCATGCAGCAACTTCATCCAACGAACACAACCTATGTGAGCTAGAAATACATATGCAGAATGTAAAATACTGGAGGATTTCCTACGCAGAACTTAATTTTTCTCCTTCTCTCCAGCACAGCTACAAGCACTACTGAGGCTTGTAGTGGCTTCAGGAAGTACAAGACTTCGCTTTTGGCACAGCAATAGAACAAGTTTATAACAAGAACAACAAAAAGCATTTAATAATGCTTTAGAGGAAGTTTTACAAAGGAAAAGAAATCAAGAAATCCACTCCTCTGCATTCAAGCTAATTCTTCTCTCCTTCTGGGTGTATTCCTAGGTTCTTTAGGAGTTGCAATGTGTTCACTAGGATAAAATCACCAATACCCAGAGTAGAACAGGGGCCCAGGTTGTCAGGACTGCTTTAATTAATCATCTCAGCCATAACTGGGTAATGGAAGCTCGGTCACCTAACACCCAACACTCACATGGTAGAGGAAATAGTGTGAGATTTCATTTATACAGTGTAATTTTATCATTTTAATGCACACACAGATCTGCAAGGTCAGATTATTTATTTTTTAAAATAACACCCTGATTCACTTTTAAGCAGTTATTATTTTTACTTTTCCTGAAAAATTTCCAAGATATTAGCAAACTCAGTTTACACAGGTGACATTTTTCTCACGTGCATGTACACACGGACATGGAATGCACCCTTTATTCTGACAATCATTAAGCATCAGGACAATACTAGAGAGACACACCATGGAAGAGACAACAGCACAAATGAGTTTTGGCTTAAAGGTTTGTCTACAAAGAAAAATACACCAATGTAACTATACGGTCAGAGCTATATTACCACACAATTTCTTGTGAACAGATTTTACAGTGCAACAAGAGCACCTCTTCCTAGTTAAACTTCCATCCTTTTGAAAAAAGGTTTCATCTAAACCAGAAACAGATGCTCTAGCTCCAAAATATAAGACAGCTTTAGAACCCTTTATTGCAGGGCAAAAAAACTCTGTACCATAAGAAACATACTTGTTTCACTTTATCTTCAAAATCTGCATCGTTCTTATCGTAGATCATCTGAGCGAGGCGAATCTGTTCTGCTGTTGCCTGAAAAAAGATAACATCCAATAAATTACACAAACGGTAACTATATTCTTCAAAAGTATATCCTAGTGTCACTGGTTTTTTCCCTCAAGGCTCTCAAAAAGAACATACACAATAAGGAAACAAATGCTATGGGGAAAGGAAGAACATTCTTCTCTATACCCACTTGGTAGTTTTAAATGTTATTTGGGACAGAAGCAACTTCAACACATTCTAATCTGTTTGAAACACAGTTAAAGGTCACCACATTGACAAGACAACCATATAATAATACAGAAGACTACGTTTTAGTATTAATCTTATATTTAGGATCTACCACTCCAGAGAAGAGTTTTATTGTAACAAACTGGCAATGGTATTTCTAAATTAACCACATCTCTGATGATTGCAGCTCACATCACCTTCCATCACGCTCCCCACAACAACCCCACTCTAGTTTTATGAGCACTTACAGACTGAGTCATGCCTCAAGACTCTGCCCACGAATAGCTGCACTCAATTTTTTTTATAAGCAAATACTAGTCTCTGAAAAACTGCTCAAGGAACTTGCTACTGACGAAGTATCTGGTGCTTCTCTAATGTTTCTGGACCACAAATCCATACTGGCAACTTCTCCAAAAGCTGAAAGACTAAAATGGATGGATGCAGACAACTACCATAAATCCAAACAGATTATGGCTGCCCCTCAGAAAAAGCAACTCTTAAGACAGATGTCACATCACACAGGCCAATCTTCACAGTGCGGTATCTGCAGCCGCATGAACTGCACTCCTGAGAAAATACCAAAGATAAGTATGCCTTACAAGATCCTGGGCCTCATTTGATTTCTGCTCAAACAGAACAAGCTACTGTCTCACCTACAGAAGGCTGAAACTGAAGAGAGCCAGGACCCAAAATGCAAGTTGATGCACTGTGGATGTGCTTCTTCATTGAAAGGGGAACCAGCTCATCCACTGAAATTCTTCACTTAAAGGATTCAATGTGGGCAGCTGGCCGAATCCCACTTTTTGCCATCCCACTTCACAGGATACACACATGAAATTCTGTGCCTCATAAGTTCAGATCTCATCAGCCACAAACTAGTTTTTAGAGTTTACCACAAATGCAAGCTCTAGAGGAGGTCAAGTATAAACGCTGAGAAGAGTCTAAAACTACTCCAATGTACACTACCAGCTGCTTATCTGCTGAGAAGTTACTGCAGCTGTTCCAGTTCCTTGAGGGGACACTTGCTGTGCTCAGAGAGAATGTTCCAAGAGAATTAGTGTTTGTAACAGACTTATGTACTCTGCGTTATTTCACATTGTCAAAGTGTCATGCTGACAGCTTCCTATGTCACTTCTCTGGGTAGCACAGGGGAGAGTCTGCTCTGGAACTCCCCAGTGACACCCTCCTCAGAAGGCTCCCTGTCAGTGCAGTGCTCTGTGTAAAGGAGCTAGCTCCCGGCGTCTGCTGAGAGCTCAGGAGAAACAAAACGTCTGCTGGTTTCAGGAATTTAAGTCTTGCTGATCCTTGTGCTCATTCTGTTTACAGCCTCCTCAGCCAAACTGCAACATTTAAGCTAGTGAAGAGATCTTCCTTGAAGATATCCAGAGCAAAAACATTCAGACAATGTAATTTCTGTAGAGATATGACGGCATATTGGACCAAAAAACAGGAAGCCATCAAGATTCATTTCTTCCATAAACCAACTTTTTTTGCAAGACAATAAAAGACAAAAACATACCACTTTAATAACAATTACAAATATGTGACACTGCCTTCAGTTTTCCTGTGCAAGCAGAGAGCTTAGAAACAAGTAGGTTCAATATTGCTTATATTTATGCCAGTGGATTAGACACAGAAGGTAGTTCTTCTGCTATAGCAGGTATTAATCTGTTCAAAAGAATTCTTGCAGGTATTTTTCCAGCAATGGAGAGGAGAGTAACACCTCAGTAGTTTGAACAGTCTGATTTATCTCCTTTCTTCTTGTGGTTTTAGAGCCAATAGGACTACCACAGACATGGTATTTGTTCTCAGAC
>VZRE01000651.1:0-13321 GCA_013396775.1 Cephalopterus ornatus
ACTGCCTCGAGCGGGGCCCGGGACCCCCGCCCGGAGCCCCGGTGGGACCGTTTTCCTGCGCGTTTTGCCCAGGACAGCTTCTTGTTCCCGTCCTCCCACTTTCTAGTCTCAAACCCCGGTAAAAGTTTGTCCGGGCCCGTGCCCAGCGCGCAGCGGGGGGACAGCCCCCTCCCCGGGGCCGGGGCTGCTGGGACCGTGAGCCCCGGTCCGGGTCCGCAGCCACCCCACCCCACCCCCCCCCCTCCCACGGCCAGGAACCGCCTGGAACACTTTGTCTGCGTCCTTGGCAGAGGTGGAGGTAACCACGAGGTGTGTGCGGTTGCAGGTGTGGATCCCCTCTGTATCCCCTGCGGATCCCCTGCGTGTCCTCGGGAAGGAGATAGAGGTGGTGCAGTGGTGGATGAGGAGACCGGGTGCTTGGTAATGCTGGGGGAAAGCAAAACAGGGAGCAGCTCAAAAAGCAAACAAATCGCTCTTTTTCCAGCCTGAGCATCTCTTACAAGTATTTTCAGGCGGTGAGAGGAATGTTTACAAGGGCCTGGAGCGACAGGGCAAGGGGGAATGGCTTCCCATTGCCAGAGGGCAGGGTTAGATGAGATATTGGGAAGGAATTCTTCCTTGTGACGGTGGGGAGGCCTTGGCACAGGTTGCCTCATCCCTGGAAGTGTCCAAGGACAGGTTGGACAGGGCTCGGAGCAACCTGGGCTAGTGGAAGGTGTCCCTGCCCGTGACAGGGGACAGGACTGGATGGGCTTTAAAGTCCATTCCCACTCAAACCATTTCATGTTTCTGTGATATTCCAGCAGTAAGAAGTGTATCCTGACATATGTTCCTGCTCCCCCCAGCTTGTTGGTTCACTCTGAGGCTCGCACTGATTATTTTTGTTCTTAGTTTTCTGGTGTAAGGCTGAGTTTTCCAGGCCATCTGGAAATGGAGGAGCCCAGTTGTGCAACAACACGTTCTCATGGGCGCCGATGCCTCCTCCAGAGCTGTGCCTTATTTGCATGAATTAAAACTTCAGAAATAGCCCAAACTGAGGGAAATTCCAGCTCGCTAATGCAGGATGAGGAAACAACTTCCTCCTGCAGCCTGAGAAAACGCCAAAAAATGGTGTTGGGAATGGAGCAGGCTCAGCCACGGCCGTAACTCGAGGCAGAGGCGAGCGGGCGCTGGGTCTGCCCTGACCTTCCATGGGGCAGGTTGCAAAATCCAGCTGGGAAGCTGGAGCCAGGCGGGAGCAGCCGGGTAAACAGGCTGGCATATGCTGGCTTTCCCCCCTCTCTGCTGCTGGCTGGGATCACAGCAGGTGTTGGGAGCACAGGGGGATGTATCCCATGCATCCTTCCCTGTGGCATCAGCCCTGGGGCTGGTGATGAGTGGCCTCGTGTCCAGCCGCAAGCTGCATCCCTGTGCCTGGGAAGGAAATGATCCGGAGGGTCTTCCCTTTGTTTTGCAACTCCCTGGATGGGAAAAACAGCCCCTCCCCTCCCCGTGGTCGTCCCTGCTGTGCCCAGAGGACTTCTCGGCTTTGTTAGTCCTGGCTTAATGAAGAGCTGCGGTATTTGGGCACGAGGAGACACAACAGTCCCTGTAGGGCTTAGGGGCTCTAATCGCTGGATTATGAAACATATGCTCGTCCTTTTGACATCCTTATGGGCCTGCTGGGGATTTACTGGAGGCTCAAATGGGGAATCCTAGAGGATGACTCCCTTTGGGAGTTGCTTTTGAGAGCTGATGTGTCCAGAGCAGCCAGGACAGGAAGGAGGGCTTTTCCCAGGAGGGGGGTGATCAGCTTGAGCTGTCAGGCTGTGTGGTGGTGGGTGTGTGGGCAGATCCCCCATCCTGATTCCTGTGCCTGGGGCGGCAGGGATGCTGAGGCTGAGTCCTAGCATCCATGTTGTGCTGGCCCACTAAGTTCAGTGAGAAAGGAGCCGTCCTGTTGGTTCAGGTACTAGTTTTGGAGTTAGGAGAGTTTTTCCCCGAGTTATGGGATTCACACTGTGGCAGGGATCAGTGTGGGTCTGTGTGGAGATGGGACTTTGGAAGGTAGTGCTCTGGCCTCACGGTGACCCCAAGCTGATGCTTCATTGGTGCACAGAGGTGGCAAAATTAGGTGTCTCCATAAAGGGGTTTCATTGGTATTTGCTGTCAAAACAGAGCCTGGTTTCCATGGGGCAGGAGGCTGCTGCAGTCCAGGAAACTCCTAAGCCTGGAAGCAGCTAGGTGATCCCATCCCTGGGCAGGTGGCAGTGGGAAGGAAAGCAGAGTCGTGCTTCATGGAAAAATACATGGAGACAGTGGGATGGAGGAGCTGGAGAAGTGTGGGTTGTTGGTGTGGAGCCAGGTGGAAGCTGGGGAGGCCTGGACACGCTGGAGAGGATGTAGTGTGGATCGGGAGAAATCCACCTAGTTTGGGAGCAGAGAAGAGCAGTGTTCCTGCACATTGGGATTGGCCTGAAGGGGGCCTGGAGACAACAGCCAGGGCTGGAGCTGATCCAGAAAGCTGGGATGCTGCTTGTGCTGGATGACCCCACCCTTCCCAAGGGAGAGGGTTTCCAAGGCAGGTTTCATCACAACCCGAGCCTGGAGTTGGTTTCAGCAATGATACAAAGCAGATGAACAGTGTCCTCTTGGAGCAAGGGGGAGGAAGGCAGCAGCAGAGACTGCCTGAGAGTGGAGTTCTGGGGGAACAACAACATCTTCAGGACATGCTCCTGGAGGCCCTCACCCCCTCTGCCTCCATAGGACCTTCCCAGGAGCCGCTCCCTGGGCAGTTTGGCACTGCCGGGGTTTGTGCCAGGTGCCCATCCCTGCTCCTACCCTGTGCCTCACGCTGTGTTAGCAGCTCTGGGGAGGAATCCAACACCTTTGTTCCTTGTTCCTGCTGCCGTTACTGCCCGTGTTATGATCTGGATCCCTGTGACCTTCCTTTCTCTGGCCTGTAACATCCACAGCTCCAGGTGTATGACCTTGGATGGGCAGGTTTGTCTGGACCCAGAGAGCCCTGCTGGTGCTGGAGACGTTCCCAGCACGTGTCCTCAATCTGCTGGGAGGCTGTTCCTGGTGCTGTGCCCTTCTCCCTTTGATTTACTACTTCCTTGTCTATGGTTTTTAGCCAATAAGTGATCTGGCTCCTGAAGCTCCTCCTATATCCAAACCTGACAGCTTTTCCAAGCGTGATAAGAGGTATGGGGCAGTTTGAGAGCAGTTTTGGGGCTTGCTGGGAGCAGGGAGCTGAGGGAGTGATTGCAGCCTGCAATGACATCTTGATAGCACCACTACCTCCCAGATCAAGATCCCTCCCAGCACCAACCCAGGCTCTTCCTGGCACCTTCCCAAGAAGCATTGGCTCACAGATAAGGACAAACAAAGAAGGGGAAGCATCTTTTGGGGTGTGCTGAGGGGCTCAGTTGCTCCTGATTCATGCAAAAAAAAAAGCCCTGGGCTGAATGGTGGCTTTAGACAGCTGAGCTCTCCTTGAGCCCAGCCTGATGTGGAGCTCAAATCCTGTTTGAACAGGGTTTGTTTCTGAATCCTAATGGGAAGTGCTGCTGCCTGGGCATGAGGGGAGGAACGTGCCGGAAGAGCTCTCTCGTTGCCTGGCCAGGGCTCTGCTCCCAGAGCTGCAGGCAAGGATGGATGTGGGCTCCTATTCCCTGACTTATTAGCGTGTCCAAAGTTGGATCACACATCTCTGGACGGAGCAGAACAGGGTGTGTGCTGGGAAGAGCCTTTGCCCCTTGCTGTGGAGGTGCCGGGAAGAGCTGTGACCTTGGAGGGAAGACGAAGAGGCTCTCAAGCTGTTTTTAGAATTGCTGCTTTGCTTCAAGCTCATTCTTCCTCCTGCAGACCCATCCTGTGATTTATTGCTCGTCTGCTACCAGCCCCTGATTTCTGGGCTGCCCTTCCTCAAGAAGGGGCCTCTGGCAGGCACAGAGGCTCCCGTCATGCCAACGAACATCCATCAGGAAGGCTCCCAGCCTCTCGCTGGACTGGGCTGAAGCTGAGTCTGAGCAGAGCTCCCCAAAGGCAAGCGGCCTGTGCACTGACCTGGGATGAACCGCTAAACCACAGCCAGCCCCATCCGTTCCTTGGGCTTTGGCAGGGAACAGAAACAAGCTGTTTTCTGTCCCATTTCCAAAGGCTCCGCAGGGAAGGCTGGATGGGATCCAGCTTGTTCCTCGGCGCTGAGCTTGCACGGTTTGCCCTTTGTCCGCCCCGCTGGCGGGAAGGGGACGAGGCGGGACCCAGAGGGGTGGGCAGAGGGACAGGGGGTGTTCGGCAGGAACGAGCTGAGGGAGGACTCCTTGGTTTGAGCTGGTTTAATGGAATTTCCTGAGTTTAAGCCCTCCTGCATCCTGCTCATTTCCAGGGCTTCCAGAAGGGGCTGGAAACAGGCTTCACCTCCAGGGCTGTAGTGCTGCTTCCTGGCTTAGCTGGAGGTTTAAGGCTGTGCTTGTGTGAGATGGGTCTTGGCAGCCTTTGGGCAGGAGGTGAGAGGCTGAGGCTGCCCAGGACAGGGGTGCAGTCACTGGCTGAGCCAAGAGGCTTCTCTGTTAGAAATGCGAAAAGCTTGAGGGTCAACTGGAAGAAAAAAACATCCCTATGGAGGGTTCTGCCCTCCCTTTTATTGCTCATCCAAGTGATCAAATGCAGGTCCCTGGTGGGCTGGAACTCACTTTCCCCGCCAGCTGAACTGTGGCTGATGGCTCTCAGGTGCTTTTGGAGTTGATGTTAAAGTGTGACAAATCTGTTCATCATTGTGCTGAACGTCTCCCTGCCAACAGAATTGTTTCAGCTGAGCAGTCTGGCCCTCCAAAGAGCAGATGGACATGCAGGAGACCTTGCAAGAAGGTGTTGTCACTGATACGGAGCTGTCAAAGACTCCCTCAGCTGACTTCAGCCAAGCCTCCAAATCTCTCATTTCAAGGTTAGATCAGAATGTGACCCATGGAGTGGCAGAGGGAGATAGGAGAGACCTCAGGGCATGAGGAGGGCTGCCCTGGCTGAAGGACAGGAGTTGGTTGTGGCCATGCCATCTCCAAGCAAGCTGCCAACAGCATTCCATGTGCAGGGAAGGGGCTGTGTAGTCATGTAGGGAACCTCCCTCGCCTTCCAAGCAGTTTTCCTTTAGCACTGATCACGTGTGGGCTTGAAAAACACCCAGGGCAGGGGTTTCCCTGCCAGCCATCTGCCTTCTCTGGGGAGCTGCAGGATATGTTTGCAGCCTCAGCTCCACACTGAGCTTTTCTTGGGGCCCAGGGATTTCAAATTAAAAGTTTCACAGCTGCTTCTCTTGGTTTATCTGTTCCTCAGAAGCCTTTGCAGGTGAGTCAGCACTGTTATGGGTTACACAGTCCTGCGTGCTGAACTGGCAAAACAATATTTTTTCATTTTGCAAAGGGCGTGGGGCTCGG
Source organism: Cephalopterus ornatus (assembly GCA_013396775.1). NCBI lineage: Eukaryota > Metazoa > Chordata > Aves > Passeriformes > Cotingidae > Cephalopterus > Cephalopterus ornatus. Next base: position 5,418 of record VZRE01000651.1, read on the forward strand.
GGCTGCCCCTCCTCCCAGCCCTGCCACAACGGATTTCTTGATAAACCCGCCGAAACTGTGTTCTTGCCTTGTGGTTTTTGGCAAAAAGAAGGTGCTGCTGGCCGAGGCCGGCACTGGGTGATGCTGACACAGTCACGAGGAGTTGCGCAAATGTGGCTGATCCGGAGGGGAGAGAGGAACATCTGGGAGCCGAGAGGAGGAAGGAGGAGGCTCCTGCCCTGTAGCAAGGGCAGGTCAGTCAGCCCAGGCCCTGGAGGTGCCGCTTCAAAGGCGGCTGAGCGGCGGTGGAGCCGTGTTGGGTTGTGTAACGGGCTCAGCCTGTGCCGTGTGTGTGTTTTTGAGCTCCCACGTGCGGCACTAATCCTGAGGCCCCGCTGCTGCCCCGCTCCCGGCTGGAACACGCTGCTCTTTTCGGCATCACCCACTGGCGCAGGCACCCGTGGTGCAGCTCGGGCTCCTGGTTTTGTGTTTACCAGCTTTTCGGGGAGATTGGGGTGTTGTTTTCTGGGGGTGCGTTTTGGCTCCAGCTGCCTTCAGACCAACCCCGCACTCAGTGAGAGCAGTGCCCCTGTGCTCCCGCTCCTGCATCCAGGGTGTGCTCCAGAATTGATCCCTGTGTGCAGGTAAGGAGGTGGCTTCTCTAACTCCCTTCACAGCACAGTCCTGTGCCCTGGCAGGGCGGGGAGAGAAGCTGAGGCGATGTCCTGGCACGTCGAAGAGCCTGAGGCGGGGGAGAAATGTTGCTCTGCTGGCTTGGTGGCTCTCCCAGCCTCAAGGATCAAAGGATCCTGGGAAGCTGCTGGCTCAGCCCTCAGGTGGAGCAGGCTGGAGCACGTAGGGGCAGCTGGTGGGTCATGGGATGCTGTGACTGACTGTTGAGGGTCCCAGTGGGGTGGTGGGTGTTAACCTGGTGGCACCTGTGAGGCCCAATCACTGCTCTGGGGGTGCTCCAGGGCTGCCCTGGGCTGGGAACCCTTGCAGTGGTTGGGTATTGTTGTGTCTCATAAATTTGATGTGTTGTGTCTCCTGAATTCCCTGTCTGGGTCCCTGGAAGGGGAAGGCTGGAGCTGGCTGCTGGCAAGGGGTGAGCTCTTGCTTCCCCCATCTCTCAGCTTTCTTCCTGCCTGCTGTTAGGAAGTGGGATTGCCCTGCTCCCCCCACTCCCTGTGCTGCTTTCCGGAGAGGAACCCACAGCACAACCCACAACGTCCCCGGGATGCATCACTGCTTCCAGAGGAATCCAGTTTGTCTTCCCTCATGTTTTGCTACTTTACATCTGAACTGCAGCCATGAGCTGTGCCGTTAAAACCAGCCCCAGTCACTTAGTCACAAGAAGATCTGCTGTGAAACTTTCTCCAGACCACAGGAGAGCCCCATTTCAGAAATATGTATTTATTTAGTGAGATATCCCTGCAGATACCGAGGTGTATAGAAAGATTAATTTAATTTAGGACGGGGTGCCCAGGGCTGTGTTCAGCAACTGTTTGTCTGTCTTTAAGATCCCCAGACCTCTCTAGGTCCCCATTTAAGTGTTTTGAGTAGGCTTTGCAGGCAGTGCCCTCGTGACACTCTAGGTCTGGTGGCTCCAGGCCACGAGTGGCTTCAGCCCTGTGCCAGCTGGCAGGGCACGCTTCCCCTGTGGCTTCTGCTCCTCCTGCTTCTGCTTTCCCATTGCTCTTCCTGCGGCAAGGAAAGGCTGCAGCCCCCGCTGTCATTCCCTCCTCACTGCCTTGTCCTTGCAGGATACACCCTCAGAGATCCCTCCTGGGGAAGGAGGCGGAGGGTGGGTGGTTGGCAGGACTCAGCCGAGGTCAGGCCTGCGTTTAACTCACACTCTCCTCTCTTCCCACCAGCGCCCTGGGATGCCCCCCGGGGGCAGGATGCCCATGGCAGGGCTGCAGGTGGGACCACCCGGAGCCCCCCCGTACGGAGCAGCCTCCCCGATGAGGCCTGGCCTGCCCCAGTCCATGATGGATCCCTTCAGGAAGCGCCTGCTGACCCCCCAGGCACAGCCACCGATGGCCACCCAGAGGAGAGGGTAAGGGGCTGGAACACTCTGCTCCAGGGAGGACACCCTCGGGAGGCAGGAGGAGGGCGGATTGTCCTGCTGGGTCCTGCTTGCACTTCGTGGAATCGTGGAACGGGTTGGGGTGGGAGGGACTTTAAAGCCCATCCAGTTCCATGCCCTGCCATGGGCAGGGACACCTTCCACGGTCCCAGGCTGCTCCAAGCCCCATCCAGTCTGTTCTTGCATGTTCGCAGGACTAACTAATCTATACTGAAAGGATGCTGCAGCACTGTTTCCAAATGAATCCCATTTGTGTCTTCCTTCATGTTTTGCTGCTTTACATCTGAACTGCAGCCATGAGCTGTGTTGTTAAAACCAGTCGCAGTCACTTAGTCACAAGAAGATCTTCTGCTGTGAATCTTTCTCCAGACCACAGGAGAGCCCCATTTCAGAAATACGTATTTATTTAGTGAGATTTCCCTGCAGATACTGAGGTATAAAAAGATTAATTTAATTTAGGGTGCCCAGGGCTGTGTTCAGTAACTGTTTGACTGTCTTTAAGATCCCCAAACCTCTCTAGGTCCCTACTGAAGTGTCTGACAACTGTCATGTCATGCACAGACCCCCAGCTCCCTGCCCTGCTGCAGAGATTTCCCCCAGACAGGCAGTGAGGAACCTGCCAGAGCTCAGGAATGGGATATTTTGTGACAATGGGGTGGTGATGGGGCCAAAGTGACTCAGTTTGCAGCCTCCTCACACTCTGCTCTCCACACCAGTAACAAAAGAGCCTCATGGTGTGTTTTTGTGCCTGTCAGGGTCTGTCTCCTCCTCACAGGGGTCTGTCCAGGCTCTGGCAGGCACAGACACGGCTGGAAGCACAGCAGGGGGGTTGTAGGTTGTAGGGATGCTTCAGGACTCTTTGTGGGGGTTGTGCCAGCAGCTCCTTGCTTGTTTACAACACCACTAATCCCTCTGCTGTTCCTGTTTTCCATGAGGGCTTCTTGATTACTGGGAGCTGCTCCTGAGGGCAGGATCCCTTGGTGCTCATGGATGCTCAGGTCCCATTCCCTGCTCCGTGATCCCTCTCAGGGCTGTGTGTCCCACAGGTGCTCCAGGGCGAGCTGGGGATTAAGGGCAGGGAGCAGCTTGTCCCAGCAGGGACGTCAGCAGCCAGATACTGTGTCCCCATTCCCCAGGGCTGGGATCTGGGTTCTGGCTGACCGGGTGTCCTTGCTCCCGGCTGGCTGCAGATCCAGGGATTAGGAGCTGCCAGCTGTTAACGGGGGTGGCCAGGAGGAGTTTGTGTGGTAGGAAGAGCTCCAACAGTGGGGCTTTGACCCCGCCCTTGGTTGGGGCCACCCTCCCAGGTGTCCTCCTGGGGCAGCCTGTTGTACCTTGTGCCCCTCAGGATGTCGGCACCAACTCCCACGTGGGTTATCCTGCTGCCAGAGAAACGGGACTTCCCTGTGCTGCTGGACTCTGCCCTATCTCTTGTGCAGCACAGCAGCAGGGGAGAGTGTTCCCTGCTGTGTCCGGGCATTGAGCAGCAGCTCAGGGAGGCATCAGGGTGGGCTCAGGCTGGAGTGTGTGGGGTGGGCTGAGCTGAGCTGGCTCTGAGCAGCTGCTGTAGCTCTGGAGACCACCTTGCTCTCTCTATCCACCAGGATTTTGGTCCCACTGTGGTAAGGCTGGTTTGTTTTAAGCTGGTTTTAAGTGAGTTCCTGGCAGTGGGGCTTTGGTTTGTAGCCCTGGGAGATTGTGATGGCTGTTCCCAGAAAGAAAACTCAGGAACACTGTCCTGAAACCATGGCTTTGCCTTTACCACCTTCCCTTGCTCCTGCCCTGCAGCAGCAAAGCAAACTGAAGCCTGGATTTCCTTCCCTGGTGACAGGCTCTAACATCCCACACCTTTCTCCCACAGTCATCAGGAGTATCCTGAGCTGGAAGGGACCCCCAAGGACCATCCAGTCCAACCCCTGGCCCTACACAGACACCCCAGCAATCCCACCCTGTCTCTCAGAGCGTTGTCCAAACCCTCCTGGAGCTCTGGCAGCCTTGGGGCTGTGCCCACTGCCCTGGGGAGCCTGGTCAGTGCCAACCACCCTCTGGAGGAAGAACCTTTTCCCAATATCCAACCCCACACTGGGCAGGCAGCAGGATGTCCTCTGGGTGCTGCAGGGTTTTATTTTTTGCCTGTCTCTGTGCTTTTGCAGGGTGAAAAGGAGGAAGATGGCTGACAAGGTGCTGCCACAGAGGGTGAGTGACACCCTGGCATGGGGGCGTGGAGCTGAGCTGCTGCAGGGGGGTGATGGGGTCCCCACAAGAGGAGGATCTACTGAGCTGCCTCCTGCCCACTGGGCATTTCTTTTCAGTCCCAAAGTGACCTGGAGTATTTCTGTCTCTTCCTCTGGGGTGGCAGGAGTGGTTGGGGGTGTGTTAAGTTGGACAAGCAAGACTTAGAGCAAGCAGGGAACAGCAGTGGCTTGGGGTGGAGACCTCAGGAGGACCCTAAGCCTTTCCTGGAGGTCCCTCTTGACAATCCAGGGATTCATTTCATGCCTGTGACAGGCTCTGAACTGATCTGGGGGGAGCTTTGCAGGGCTGCAGTCTTTGCTTAAAATAAGAAGTTGGTGCTGTTGTGCTGAACTTTGTGCTTGAAGGCTCCTTGGCGCGTCAGCCCAGCAGTGGTTGTGCTGCTGGGGCTGTGTGGGGGATCCAGCCCAGCACTCGAGGGAGTGACCATTTCTGTGTGACAGATCCGGGAGCTGGTCCCAGAATCCCAGGCCTACATGGACCTCCTGGCCTTTGAGCGCAAGCTGGACCAAACCATCGCTCGGAAGAGGATGGAGATCCAGGAGGCCATAAAGAAACCCCTGACGGTGCGTGGCAGCCCTGCCTGGGAGGGGTGGGGGCTGCAAGCCACGGGATGGTGGAATCACAGCATTGTCAAGGTTGGAAAAAACCTCTAAGACCATCAAGTCCAACCATCAGCCCAGCACCGCCACTAAACAGTGTCCCCAGGGGCCACATGCACACATTTTTTGGGCAGTTCTAGGGATGGGGACTCTACCTATGCCCTGGGCAGCCTGTTCCAGTGCTTTAGAAGCCTTTCTGTAAATAAATTTTCCCTAATGTTCAATGTAATAATTAATCTAGTTTAATCCAAACCTCCCCTGGTGCAACTTGAGACCATTTCCTCTCATGCAGAAGTAGAAATGGGTGCTGCAGTCGCCCTCTCACTGCAGTCATCCTCACCCTCTGTTTTCCCATTCCACAGCAAAAGCGGAAGCTGAGGATTTACATCTCCAACACTTTCACCCCAGCCAAGGAAGAGGGAGAGGGGGGTGAGCGTGTGGCCTCCTGGGAGCTGCGTGTGGAGGGCAAACTGCTGGAGGATGTAAGGATTCAGGAGGGATGAAGTGGTGGGAGGAGTGCTGATCCATAAGGATCCAGGAGGGATGAAGTGTTGGGAGGAGGATTGGTCTGTGAGAATCCAGGAGGATGAAGGGCTGGTGCTGTGAGCCAAGAGCTCATCTGGGATGGACACAGCCCTGCTCCAAGGGCTGGAGGTGGGTTTGGTCTGGGGCCCTCCCTGGCTAGGGGGGTCAGATGAGTCTCTGCTGCTCTGTTTGCAGCCCAGCAAGCAGAAGAGGAAGTTCTCCTCCTTCTTCAAGAGCCTCGTCATCGAGCTGGACAAGGAGCTGTATGGCCCAGACAACCATCTGGTGGAGGTGAGGCACGAGGGGTGATCCCAGCAGGAGGCACAAGGTGGTCCTACTTCTTCCCCTCTGGATGCTGGTGCATGTCCTGCTGCAAGAGAGGGGTGGGCAAGGTGTTTCTGTGTGCCCCAGGGCTGCCAAACCCTCCTCAGGGGCCCACGCTGCTTTCCGGGCTCAAGTTTAGGGCTGCATTTTCTTCCCTGGTACTGCTTCCTGGCAGCAGCTGCTGCCACGTTTGGCTCTGGCCCCCACCCCTCAAAGTCTGCAGCCAGAGCCAGGAGTTGTGGGGCTGCAGCGAGGACGTGGCTCCAGAGGCAGCTCAGGCAGCCCTGGGTCCCCCAGGTTAGCACAGTGAGGCCCCAAAAGGGTGGTGATGCCACAGGAGAGGCTCATCCACACATCTGGTGCCACATGGAAAGAAGGGGCTTCCCTCTTGCCTGTCAGCCTTGCTGGGAGGTCCTCAGGGAGATTAAGCACTGTGAGTGGGATCAGACTTTTCTTGGGTGCTCCTGCCTGGAGCAGGCTTGCCCTGCTCCCAGCTCATGCTTTTTGCTGTGGGAAACTCTTATTTCTGTGGTGTGCTCCATGTGGTGGGGATCCCCTCCCCATGTGGGATTGTGAGCAGCTCTGATGTGCATCCCCTGCAGCGGCTGAGGCAGGATTGATCCTGCACTGGCTCCAGGAGCTGTTGGAGCCCTTGACATCAAGCGCTCGGGGCTGGAACTGCCCCAGCCCATCCAAAATGCTGATCCATCACTGGGCTGGAGCACATCCAGCTGGACTGGGTGTCACCCACTGGGATGAGACTCCCAGGAGCTGCCAGAGGTGGGCTCCAGGATGTCTGCCTGTGCTAGACCCCTGCCCGGAGCCTGAGCACTGGCTCTGCAGACACAAAGCCTGGTGGCTCATCCTGGTCCTGGGTTGACCAGTGTCCCCTTGGTCTCGCAGTGGCACCGGATGCCCACGACCCAGGAGACTGACGGCTTCCAGGTGAAGCGTCCCGGGGATGTCAATGTGAAGTGCACTCTGCTGCTCATGTTGGATCACCAGGTATGGCCCTGGGGCCTCACAGGGGCTGGGAGTACCTGCTGCCCTCCCTCCAGCACAGCTCACCTGGGAGAGGCAGCCCAGGGTGGAGAATGGGCTGGGGCAGGGCTTGGGTGAGGGCTGGGGGTGCAGGGATCACAGGGAGCACAGGGAGCTCTGGGGATGGACCCACAGTCTGTGGTGACACGTCCCTGCTCAGAAGGGCCTCCCAAGTGCTAGACTTCTTTGCCCCCACTCTTTGGGCATCAGAAGGAATTTCTTCATGGAAAGGGTTGTTAAACATTGGGATGAGCTGCCCAGGGAGGTGGTGGAGTCCACGTCCCTGGAGGTGTCCAAGGAATGACTGGACGTGGCACTTGGTGTGCTGGGCTGGAGGACAAGGTGGGAGTGGCTCACAGGTTGGACTGGGTGATCTTGGAGGGCTTTTCCAACCTCAGTGACTCTGTGACTGCCCCTGTGTGTCCCTGCAGCCCCCGCAGTACAAGCTGGACCCCCGCCTGGCCCGGCTGCTGGGGGTGCACACCCAGACCCGTGCCAGCATCATGCAGGCCCTCTGGCTCTACATCAAGCACAACAAGCTGCAGGACAGCCACGAGAAGGAGTACATCAACTGCAACCGCTACTTCCGCCAGGTACCACACCTGGGATGGGGGAAAACACCCTTCCCACCCACTCCAGCCAGGAAAAGCCTCTTCTCCAGCTGTCACAGACTCTCCAATCTGCCCAGTCTCCATTTTGCCCAGGCTCTGGTTTGCATCCCTCACCTTGCCACACTCAGACCAGGGCTGGGGATCCACCCACCTGCCTGGACAGGAGGCAGGAGGCCCTGCCCTGGGCAGCAAATGCTCTGCTTTGCCCCTCCAGATCTTCAACTGCATCCGCATGCGCTTCTCCGAGATCCCCATGAAGCTGGCGGGGCTCCTGCAGCACCCGGATCCCATCATCATCAACCACACCATCAGGTGGGGGGCCAGGGGGATGGACAGCATTCCCGGGGCTGGGGGGCTCCAGGGGTGGCCAGTGGGATGGGCAGTGTTTCTGGGAATGGGGGGCTCTGTGGGATGGGCAGTGTCCCTGGGAAAGGGGGCTCTGTGGGTTGGGGAATTGGCTGGGCAGTGTTCCTGGGAAGG
>VZRE01000651.1:19781-52261 GCA_013396775.1 Cephalopterus ornatus
AGCACCCCGAGCCCCCGGCCCGGAGCACCCCGAGCCCCCGGCCCGTCCCGCCTTCACCTGCTCGGGCCCGTCCAGCGCCATCTTCTCCGCCGGCATCGACCCCAACAAAGATGGCGCCCGCCGCCTTCCGCTGCCCGACCCCTGCGCGCCCGGCGCGATGGCGTCACTTCCTGTCCCCGGCTCACCGCGGGACCCACTCCCGCGCCGCCGGGATGCGGGGCGCCGCCATCTTGGAGGGGTCAGAGGCGATCCCTCTGCGCTGTAAGGCGCCGGAAGGGGCGGAAAGGGTTTTGGACGCGCCTCCGAGGGGGGCGCATTATGGTTCCACGAGCCTCCCGTTGTCGCTCCCCTTCTCCCGCCCTCGGCGTCCCGCCTGGGAGCGGCGGCGGGGGAGCGCCACTCCTAAGATGGCGGCGAGAAAGGGACCAACCGGAAGTTGGTGGGTTGGCGCGGGGCACGCCGGGAAGGTGCCGTGGGCACGCGGCGGCACCGGGACCGGGATCGTGTCCGTGTCCGTGTCCGTGTCCGTGTCCTGGGGCGGCAGGCTGGGCTGGCGGAGGGGGTACCGCGGTGCCAGGGCCGAGGGGACCCCGGGCTGGGGTGGGCCGGAGGCTCCCGGGGGGAAAACCGCGGGCACCGAGGCGAGGGTGNAGGGAGGGGGCACTCAGCGGGCACTGAGGGGACAGAGGGAGCACTGAGGGAACACTCCGGGGGCACTGAGGGGCGCCGGGGTTCGCCTGGAGGCCCCCGGGGTCCACTCACCCGCCCGTTCCCCCGCAGGTCCAAGGCCGGCGCTGACAGCGCGGCCCCCCCGCCACCGCCATGGGCAAGAAGAGCAAACTGGGCAAGAGCCGGCGGGACAAGTTCTACCACCTGGCCAAGGAGACGGGTGAGGGGCCTGCCCGGCGCTGGGGGCGGGGGGGTGCGGCCCCCCATCACCCCGGTAACTCCCGGTAACTCCCGGTAACTCCCGGCTGCCCCCAGGGTTCCGCTCCCGCTCCTCCTTCAAGCTGCTGCAGCTCAATCGGAAGTTCCAGTTCCTGCAGAAGGCCCGGGCTCTGCTGGACCTGTGTGCAGCCCCTGGCGGCTGGTGAGTGGGGTCGGGGCTGTGTCCTGGTGCCACCGGCTGCCCTGGGGCACTGTCACAGTGGCCTGTGTGTGCCCTGGCACTGTGTCTCTGTCCTCGATCCCAAACCCCGGCAGCACGGTCCAAGGCTGGGGGCTCTCCCGGGTGGTTTCATTCCTCTCTTCTCTTCCCAGGCTTCAGGTGGCTTCCAAATTCATGCCAGTGTCCAGCCTGATCATTGGTGAGTGGTGGGGTCTGGCAGGAACGAGGGGCAGGAACATCCACCACTGCCCCTGGAAGGGACAGGGAAAGGATTTGGGATCCTGGGAGGAGGAGAGGGCGGGTGGAGGAGCCACGTGGGATGGGCTGGAGCCTGGTTTTGAGGGGCTGGGATGTCCTTCGTCACCCCAGGAGTGGATTTGGTCCCCATCAAGCCCATCCCCAACGTGGTGACGCTGCAGGAGGACATCACCACCGAGAAGTGCCGCCAGGTATGTCCCTCCCCCAAGTGTCCCCTGCTGCCCTGGGGCTCAGGGGGGTCATGGCCCACCCCACCTGCTCAGGTGGAGGTCCCAGGAGGGGTTCTGAGTGTCCTCATCCCCCAGGCCCTGCGCAAGGAGCTGCAGACGTGGAAGGTGGATGTGGTGCTGAACGATGGGGCGCCCAACGTGGGGGCCAGCTGGGTGCACGACGCCTACTCCCAAGGTGAGGCTGCTCTGGGGGCACCAGGTGGAGACAGTGGCTGCTCTTAGGGTCACAGGATGGTTTGGGTTGGAAGGGACGTTAAAGACCGTCCACTTCCCACCCCCTGCCATGGGCAGGGACACCTTCCACTAGCCCAGGTTGCTCCAAGCCCTGTCCAACCTGGCCTTGGACACTTCCAGGGATCCAGGGGCAGCCACAGCTTCTCTGGGTAGCCTGTGCCAGGGCCTCCCCACCCTCACAGGGAAGGTCACACCCTCCCTCCCTCTTCTCCCCTGCTCCAGCCAACCTGACCCTCATGGCCCTGAAATTGGCCTGCGAGTTCCTGTGCAAGGGCGGCTGGTTCATCACCAAGGTTTTCCGTTCCCGGGACTACCAGCCCCTCCTGTGGATCTTCCAGCAGTTCTTCCAGAAGGTCCAGGCCACCAAGCCCCAGGCCTCCCGCAACGAGTCTGCTGAGATCTTTGTGGTGTGCCAGGGTGAGCACCTGGGGGGACCTGCAGCTGCTGGGATGGGGCTGGGGGAACCTGCTGATGGCTCTGATCCCTCCCTCCCAGGAGGAAGGGCTCTGATTCCTCCAGCCCAGGAGGAAGGGCTCTGATGGCTCTGATCCCTCCATCCCAGGTTATCAAGCTCCAGATAAAATCGACAGCAAGTTTTTTGATCCAAAACATGCTTTCAAGGAGGTGGAGGTTCAGACCAAGTCTGTCAGTGAACTGGTCAGCAAGAAGAAACCAAAGGTATGAGCAAGGGCCAAACACACACAAATGGGCCTGGGGCTGAAGAGCTTGTAATTAGCAAAATTGATCAGGAAAATTAAAGATGTGGGGATGCAAAGCAGTGAGAGAACCAGTTTTGGGGAGGTTTTCAGCCCTAGAAGTTGCTGTAGCAATGGAGAAATGGAGATACAAGTTGTGAGGCGGGGGATGGGTCAGTTAAATCCTACAGTTAAACCCATCAGTTAAACTCCCAACAAGAGTTGGCCACTGGGTTTGGGTCCTTATGAAGTGTCTTCAGGACAGTAAAGATCGTGTGAGGTTGTCTCAGCTGGGCATGGAGCTGACACAAACCTCTGTCACTGTCAGCTCTCCGTGTTTGGGGTGGGACTGGGAGATGCTGTGGAGCTGCTGGGTTGGGGCTGGTGGACTCATGTGGACTCACAGAATTGCTGAGGTTGGAAAACATCTCTGAGGTCATCAAATCCAACCATTAGACACGTTCAGGTGGACATTGCAGCCAGACCCAAGTTAGGTGACACCATCTGTGCTTCAGGGCTGGTGGGTAGCTGCTCAGTTGTGCCCTGCCCTGGCCACCCACAGCCCCTTTTTCCTCCACAGGCAGAAGGTTATGCTGATGGGGACACGACCCTCTACCACCGGTTCACCCTCATGGACTTTCTCAAGGCTCCCAACCCCGTGGACTTCCTCTCCAAGGCCAATGAGGTGCGTGCCTGAAGTGAGGGGCACCTTGGAGCACAGAGGGATGAGAAGAGGGAGCCAGGTGCCCCTGTGCTTGTGGAGGGGAGGCTGGGGGTTAACACCCCCTTTCCCTGTGCCCTGTCCAGATCACGCTGGGGGACGGGGAGCTGGAGAACCACAGCTCCACCACGGAGGAGCTGCGCCAGTGCTGCAAGGACATCCGCGTCCTGGGGCGCAAGGAGCTCAGGTACTGGGAGGGACTGGGACAGGCAGACACACCAGCCAGGCCTAGGAGGGGGTCTCTAACAGTTTGCCCCTCCCAACAGAGCCCTGCTGAACTGGAGGACAAAACTGCGTCGGTTTTTGGCCAAAAAGCTGAAGGAGCAGGCAAAGGAGCTGGATATCAAGTAGGAGCAAACAGCAGGGGTGGGATGGGTCTGTGCCCAGCACAGCTGCTCTGAGCTCCTTACTTTTGGCAGCCTGAGCTCTGATGAGGAGGAGGAAGGCAGAGAGGAAGAGAAGAAGGAGAAGAAGATGGTGCCAAAAGCTGCAGCTGACGAGGTGGAGAAGGAAGAGGAGGAGGTGGAGCTGGCATTGGCAGAGATGAAGGCCAAGGAGCTGGCAGAGTTGAAGAGGTAAAAAGATCTTGGGGAGGAGAGATGGGAGAGCACGGGGGGCTCCAGCCACGGGTACAGAGGTGGGACTGTCAGAGCCTGTTCTTCTGACAGTGGATGGTTTGTGGGTCTGGGGTCCTTGGGCTCCTCTGCTCCTCCAAGCAGGTGAAGCTGGGGGCCCCCTTTGTCCCAGGGTTGGGGACCCTCCACAAGGGGTGCCAAGGCACATGTGGCACCAACTGTGGCAGTGGATGAGCCTCGGGTGTGTGTGGGTGGTTGTGTGGCCTCATTGCTTTTACCTCTCTCAGAAAGAAGAAGAAGATCCTGAAGGAGCAGCGGAAGCAGCGTGAGCGTGTGGAGCTGAAGATGGACCTGCCTGGTGTGTCCATCGCTGACGATGGTGACACCAGCATGTTCTCCCTCCGGAGCATCCACAGGACCCCGGTGTGTGGTGGGGGAGGCCGAGCTCCCCAGGGCCATTAGGGCTGGGACAGTGCCTGACTTGTGCCTTGTCTGACTTGTGTTGCAGCTGCTGGAAGAGTTGTCCCGGGGGGACATGGCCTCAGCAGACACCCTCCTGGAGATGGGCCCTGGGGACGATGACATTTATGTCTCGGATCATGAAGAAGGGGACGATGTGTCCCTGGCCAGCGACCTGGACCCGGAGGAGCTGCTAGAGATTGAGGCCCGTCAGCGCAAGCTGGAGCGGGAGAGGCGAGAGCAGGGTGGGAAGAGGTGAGACTGGGGGAGGCCTCCCTGGAGCAGGAGCTGCCATTGGAGCAGCTCCAGGATCCAGCAGTGGGCACACCCTGTCCTGGCTGGGGACACTGGTCCTGCTGCTCCTTGTCACAGGGCGAAGTTTAAGCAGAAGGAAGAAGAAGAGGAAGAAGGGGAGGAAGAGGAGAATCCCCTGCTGGTGCCCCTGGAGGAGAAGTCAGTGCTGGAGGAGCGACAGACCAGCTTGTGGTTCGGGAAGGTGAGTCCCACTGGGTCAGAAATGGTGGGGCAGCCTCGGCCCCAGCAGCTCCCCAGGGCTGCCCTGTGTCTGACCCGCTGCTCCCCATCCCAGGACGCCTTTGCCGGCATCGAGGATGATGCAGATGAGGACCTGGAGCTGGGGCAGGCCCAGATGTTGGCTGAGAGACAGCGGGAGTCCCAGAGAGGTGAGGGGGGTGAATCACTGCGGGGGACACAGAGGGAGAGTGCCACAGCCCAGTCTGGGCCTCTGGATCCAACCACAATGGTGATGCTGCCCTGAGGAGTTTAATGGAATGGTTTGGTTTGGAAGAACCTTAAAGGTCATCCAGTTCCAACCCCTGCCATGAGCCGGGACACCTTCCACTAGGCCAGAGGCTGTTCCCAACGTGTGTTGTTAAGGATTTGTCATTAGTGCAGTGTTAATGAGCAGAGTCTCTGGAGGAACGGCCTACAGTGGGGTTTCCCTTGACCCTTTCTCACTCAGTGGTTCCCATTCCCAGACAAAGCAACAAAGAAAGGACAGAAGAAGAAGCAGGTGCTCCAGGAGGAGGCTCCAGCTGAGCCCCCACCAGCCACAGACACAGCAGCTGGCACTGGCGAAGCACAGGGTGAGCAGAGCAGCGACGATGACAGCAGCAGTGACGAGGAGAGGTGAGGGCTGGCAGTGGAGGCAGGGTGTTCTCCCCTGCTCCAGAGTCTTGGTGAGCTGGGAGATGAGGACCCCAGCCCTGACCATGCTCCCCTCCGCAGGCCACCAGCAGCAGTGAGGGGGAAGCGGGGCCGTGTGGAGCCGTGTGGCTTTGAGGTGGTGCCCATTGAGGACCCAGGTGAGGGGGAGGCCCTGTGAGTCCCTCTTTAGGGACAGGGGGCAGGGCCAGGCCAAGCTTTAACATGTCCATCCTGCAGTGAAAAGAGCCCGTGTCCTGGACGCAGAGGGCCTGGCCCTCGGCTCTGTCATCGCCACCTCCAGGAAGGCCCGGCGGGACCTCATTGACGACTCCTTCAACAGGTACCGGGAGCTGCGGGGGCTGCAGCGGTCATTCTCCAACAGGAGGTGGTAGATGAACTGAGGTGGGGACCCCTTGTCACCTGAGTGTCCCCCCAGGTATTCCTACAACGAGGAGGAGGGGGAGCTGCCCGAGTGGTTCACGGAGGAGGAGAAGCAGCACCGGCGCAAGCAGGTGCCTGTGGACCGGCAGACGGTGGAGGCCTATCGGCAGCGCTGGCGTGAGATCAACGCCCGCCCCATCAAGAAGGTGGCAGAGGCCAAGGCCCGCAAGAAGCGGCGGGTGAGTGGGGCTGTGGGGCCAAATCCCTCTTCCGGGTGCTCCCTTCCTCCTCCGACCACCCTGTCCCTCACCCTCACTGTCCCCACAGATGCTGAAGAAGATGGAGCAGATGAAGAAGAAGGCGGAGGCCGTGGTGGACACGGTGGACATCTCGGAGCGGGAGAAGGTGGCCCAGCTGCGGCGGTGAGTGGCCAAGCTGAGATCCAGCTCCTTCCCGTGGTGCTGGGCTGGTTGGTGATGCCATGTCCCTGCAGCCATGGCGTGGGGATAGCTCTGTGTGTCACCCAGCCAGGCTGCATCCAGGGGTGGCTGAACTAAGAGGGGTGCCCCAGCCTGGGCATGGAGCCCAGAGGAGGGGTGGGGCCTAATATTGGTTTTAGGACCAAAAGCCAAACTGCTGGAGCTGAGTTGGGCTGGGCACTGGGACTTGCTCTGACCTTTCACCTTTCTCCCACAGCATCTACAAGAAGGCCGGGCTGGCCAAGGAGAAGCGACAGGTCACCTACCTGGTGGCTAAGAAGGGTGTAGGACCCCGTGTGCGCCGCCCCCCCGGCGTCAAGGGCCAGTTCAAGGTTGTCGACAGCCGCCTCAAGAAGGATGTGAGGGCTCAGAAACGCAAAGAACAGAAGAAAAAGCGCCACAAGTGATGTGGGACCAACTCCATCCCCGGCGAGGGACTCAGCTCAGGGCACGGGGCAGGGCTGGCTCCTGTCCTCCACTGCTGTCCCCTGCCCTGGGGACAGGGCTGGCACTTGGCCACACACTGCTCTTAGTCTCCTAGCCCATGCCTTGATGTGACAGTGCCTCCTGCCCTCCCCTGGGGCAGGGAGGGTTTATTTGGCCTCAGCGCTGCCCTATGGCCACATCTCCAGTCTCACCTGCTGGCTCTGCTGAGATTCACCCTGTGGCTTTGGGGGACAGCCCTGGGCCGTATTTGTCACCAGGGTGGCAGGACAGTGGATGCAGAGCCCTGAGGCAGGGTGTGGTTGGTCTGCACAGAGTGGCTGCTTGGTGACAGCAGAATTAAGCCCTGGTCTGAGGCTGCCCCAGGCTGTGTCCTGCACCTGGGGGAGGGGAGGGGCCTGTGCTGGCACTGCTATGTCCCTTTGTGTGCCAGAGGACAGGCAGAGAGGACTGGTGGGTGGGTTCTGTGTATCTGCTCATGCCTTGAGAGCACAATGCCCTCAGCTCACCTCCCTGTATGTCTGACAAAGATCTGAACAGCAGCTGAATCTCCTGACCTTCACCCTCCTGCCCCAACCCACACAGGCACAGCAGCCGCCCTGTCTCCTCTGTCCCCACACCCTCTTGGGATGGCACCCTCAAGTTGAGAAGAAGAAAGACCAAGAGAAAAGAAGTGCTGGAGTAAATGTGTTTATTTAGACCCAGGGCAGGGGCTGGGGAACAGCGGCTTCTCTCCTTCAACAGCCGCCTGACTCTCTCGTACTGGAATTGCAGAGGTGTCCCTGGGTCCCTCCTGTTAGAGCTGGGGAGGGGGCTGAGGCAACACTCTGGTTCCCAGACAGAGTGAATGGTGGTGGGGACCTGCCAAGGAAGTTCTGGCAGGAAGGAGAAGCTCTGGATCCCATTCAGGTGCTGTGGGGAAGGGAGAGGCCAGACCTGGTGCCCCAGAGCCCCCTCAGGGGGAGATGCACTGGGGTGTCCCTGTAAAGCCACTGCTTGGCTGCTCAGCTGAAGTCAAAGCTGTGGAGGAGCTTGAGGAGCAGTGAGAGGTGTCTGGCCCTGGGTCTGTGTCTGTGTCTGCCCGTGGGTTTGTGTTGGCCCTCGGCTGGGGATTCCTCAGATCCTCGGGGTGGGAGCTGTGGCTGAACCCCGAGGGGCCATGCTTGGAGCACCTCTGGGCCATGTCCTACCCCGTGGAGGGTCGGGCTGTGACTAGGGTGGGAGCAGAGACCACCAGCCATCCCCGTCCTCTGGAGCTTGGGGTGAGCGAGGGATGGGCTGCCAGCCGCCAGGTTGTGCTAGAAGTTTTCCTGCTCCTCTTCTAAATGGAAAATGGGGGTGCTGTGAGAGAAGAGCCCCCCTGGCCCCTGCCATCCTGATCCTCCAGCTGAACTCCAGCCCTTGGAGCTCAGTGTCCCCTTCCCTGTGTGACCCCAAACCCATGGGTGGGCAGCTCCCCCAAAAAATCTGGTCAGCAAGTCCCAGTGCAAGATCAGGATGGGCCCTCCATTCCCCCAGGTCCCAGGGCTTGGCACAGCCCAGGTTGGCCCTTCAGGGTTGGTGGGTCCCCATCAGGATCCTGCTGGTGAGGTGACCCCCCCCCGCCCTGCCAGGCTCAGCCCCTACCTGAGCTGAAAGGTGCACTGTAGGAAACATCCACACGGTCACCTGCAACGGGAAAGGTGGTGACCAGGGGGCTCAGGGTGAGCTGCTGGCCATGAATGAGCCAAAGTGGCTCATCAGTGTAAGCTGGAAGCTCAGCCAGACCCCCACTGAGCCACGGGGGCTGCAGGGGGTGGCAGTGGGGCCAGGGGACACATCCCTGGCAGGGCTCACCTGTCTCGTAGTAGTCGTACAGTGTCACGGTGGCTGGCTGGAGGTTCTTCACTGGGAACTCCTGCTTGGCTCTGAAGGAGAAGGTCTCCTCCTCCTTAGTCAGCTGTGGAGATGGAGATATCCCAAGGGTGAGGTGCAGCCACCCATGATGGGGAAGCATGGAAGTACTTCTCCTGTCCCCATCTCACCTGGTCCAGGTAAATTGTCACCTGGTCGGGCTCCACCTCCACCTTCTTCACCAGGTTGTGCCTCTTCAGCTGGAAGGACACGGCTCAGGATGGGTGACAGCTGCTCCGTGGGTGCTCCAGCCAGGGCCAGCACCCCGAGCAGGTGCCCCTCTGTGTCAGGGTATCGTAGAGGAGGTCAGGGGGGCAGCGGGGGCTCCTCACCTCCACCATGGAGCTCTTGTCGGGGCTGTAGCCAGACGGCAGCTTGGCCTCGATGACAACCATGTTGGTGGCAGGACGTGCCCCGGTGTACCTGCAAGGGCAGAGCCCCGGGCTGGGGTTGGGATCCGCCCTCCCTCCTTGGCTGCTCCTGTCCCCCCGCCAAAGCCGGGGGGCACCCCCAGCCCCTACCGTGCCCAGAGGCGGAGGATAAAGCCTTTGCCGGGGTTCTGGGCGCCGAGCCCTTGCAGGCGCTCCGTCGTCACACGGAGCTCGAACGCCCCCGGGCTCGGAGGTGGGGGCACGTTATAGCGCAGGGTCACCTGTGGGGGACAGCGGAGGGTGAGAGCCAGCCAGGGGACACTGCAGGGGACGGCACCTCGGGCTGTACCGACCTGCACCAGGGCGCAGCCCTCCCCGCGGGCTCGCAGCCCGTACGCCCCCGGCAGCTCGCCCAGGGCCGCCCGCTGCAGCACCAGCCGGTTGCTGCGGTCCAGCGCGAAGTCCTGCACCGTGCCCGCGGGGGATGTCACCGTCACCGCCAGCGAGGAGTCCCCGCTGCTGCCGAATGTCAGGGTGGCGTATTTGGCCAGGGCTTGCAGGGCCACCACGGTGTCCTGCGCAGGGAGACAGCGCGGGGTCAGGGTCACAGAGCCCAGGAGGGGATGTTTTGGGGCACAGGACCCCAGTGCCGGTACCTGCGTGGAGGCGAAGCCCCCATAGGGGTTCTGCTGCTTGCAGAGCCAGCGGACGATCTGGGACGCGGTGGCCAGGTCGGCAGAGGACACCTGGGGCTGGGCCAGGTGGGCCAGGAGCGCGTAGGCTGTCATCTCCACCTCGGCCGGCGCGGCCGCGGCCCAGGAGGGCTCCGAGGTGGGCACAGCCTGCCCCTTCCTCTGCCAGTAGAGCTGCCCGTCTGGGAGAGAAGGGGTGGGAGCTCAGCCCCTGCTCCGGGCCGGGGGGGGTGACCCAGGCAGAGGGTGGCACAGCCCGCAGGTGCCCCTGTACCTGCGCTGACGCTGTGCTGGGCCAGCCTCTGAAGCTGCGTTCGCTGCTGCTCCCTCAGCCCCGCCAGTCCGAAGACGTAGGCGAGCAGGGCTTGGGTGTAGGGGTCATCCGTGGCCGAAGCCTTCAGGCACTCCAGAGCTGAGCTCACCGTTGGCTCCTGGCATGGGAACAGAGTCAGGAGCCGGCTGTTAGAGACTGAAACAGTTAATGATTTACACATTCTAGGATCGACGGGGGAGTTTTGCTGGCTCAGAAGAGGCAGCTGTTGGCCCATCAAAGCCCATCCCCCTGCCAATCCTGAAAGGCAGGAAAAACCCTTTTGCTGTGCCCCTCACAGGAACACTGGGCAGGCCCAGGAGGCATTGGAGGCTCGTGGCATGGCCCGTGACACTATCCATAGATATAACTCATAACTTCTTTGAGTGTGTGGGCTTCACTCCCCCACCCCCAACAGATCAAGACCACCACTTCTACTGACAGACATGAAAGCTGCAACACCAGCTTCCATCTCTGGACCCTGTGGACAGTGACTACATACATTTTTCCACTCTCCTCTTTTCTTTCCCTTACTCTCCCCTACCTTTATCCTGTCTTTCCCTTTCTCTCCCTTATGCATTTTCCCTAAAGGTTATCTTTATACCATATTTCTATAGGTGGTAGATACAGATGATAACACCCAAAATGGCAACGTATCTGTTTACCTTTAAAACAAAATTGTTCTAAAATAAACCCCACATATATATATTTTCAAACACCGATTATTCAGTGTTGTTTCACTCTGATCTACCACAAGGGATTTATTAATAAGAACCTGGGTTACCCCCCTTTTTACAGTGTTGTAACACATGCCCATGGGCATGGGAGTCCCTCAGAGACCCTGGTTCTGCCCAGTGATAGCAGTTGTGCCCATGCTGGGTTGGGAGGTGGCCTGGAACTGCCGGTTCCCCTGCCCCCAGCAGCCACCCCCATACCACCAGCCCCTCCAGGGACATCAGGGTCACCCTCACCAGCGGTGGCAGCCCCAGCTCCAGCATCGCAGCCGTCACATAAGCCGACAGCGAGAGCTCATCCGAGACACCACCCTGCAAAGGGACAGAGGGACACGGGTCCGGCACGGGGACTTCAGGGACATGCTGGCTCTGGTCCCATGTCCCCGGATCCCACCCCAGCCCTCTGCCCCACCTTCAGTGCGTTGTTGAAGAGCTTGCCCACACTCCGGAAGCAGCCCGTGGGCCGCTGCTGCTGCTGCAGCCAACTCAGCGCATCCGTGATGTGCCGCTCCTCGATGGCCACGTAGGCTCGGGCTTGTCCAAAGGACTTGAGCACAAAGGCCGTCAGCCTATGAGCCAGAGAGACATTGGAGGGGTGGGGAATCAGTGCCCTGGGGGCAGCAGGAGCCCTGGGACACTGGTCCCTTCAGAGGCGCCCCTGCAGAGCCTGCCCCAGCGCCGTGGGGTCCCTCACCAGGTGTTGCCCGTGCGATCGCTCTTCCCAAAGGCGCTGTAAGAGCCGTCATCGAGTTTGTACTGCAGCTCCCGCTGGTACCCTGCGGGCGGGAGACAGGGAAAGGTCTTTACACAGTGGCCTTTCCATCCCAGGGGACGCTGGAGCCCAGGTGGAAATGGGGAGGGGGATGTGGGGCACTGGGGCGGGAGGGGACAGGAGAGGACTCACCGCTCTGCAGGAAGCCCTGAGCCTTGGCACGGATGTCGGGGAGCAGCTGCCCGCTCTTCTCCAGGTACTGCTGGATGTAGATGTTGGGGGCAAAGCGAACCATGTTCTGCTCCCCACAGCCGTAGGGCATGGCCAGGAGGCTGTCCAGGTTCTGCATGGCATTGCCCATGACGTCACCTGTCCCAGGGGGACATGGGGAGCACCGTCATCAGCTGTGCCTCACTGCCACCAGTGCTCCATACCCCATATATCCTTCCACACACAGGCCACACAGAATATTCAGAGTTGGAAGGGGCCCACGAGGATCATTGAGTCCAACTTTTAAGCCCAAATAGGGACTGAACACACAACCTTGATGTAATTAATAACATGCTCTAACCAAGTGAGGTCATCTCAGGTTCCCATTTCTTGCTGAGCTTGGGCCTTGGAGCTCAGCAACCCCCCTTCCCACAGCAGTCCCCAGGCCCCCCCAGCCTGTCCCTTACCCATCACAGTGACATGGGCTCGCTGGGAGCCCTCCAGGATGTTTGCAGGAACCTCCAGGGAGACTTCTTCAGCATCTGTGGAGAGGGAGGGCCAGGACAGTGAGGATGGAGGGCCAGGACAGTCGGGATTCCCTGCTCCTCCCACCCTGCCCCATGGCACCCTCACCCACTCCCTTCCTGCTCCGGCCCTCCTCAGGCTCAAGACTGGGTTGCAGCATCTCAGCCAGGAGCCCCCAGGGACCCTGGTCCTTGGCTCCTCTGGGCTGGTGGCCCTTGTGACCAGTGGCCAAGCATCCCTGTCCCACATCCCACAGCACTGCCAGACACCCCTGGCCAGTCCTACCTTCCTGGCAGAGCAGGGAGCTGTGTGCCTTCTCCACCAGGATCCCCCCGGGCTGTTAGGAAGTATCAGTCAGTCAGGAGAAGGGACCAGCTGTGTCCCTCTGTCCCACAGGGTCACACCTGCAGCCCAGGTTCGTGTCTGGGTGTGCTCCCAATGCCCCCCAAGGGCTGCTTGGACCCTGTCCCCAAACCCATCCCACTTCCCTCCTCCATAACCCCTCTGACCTGCACCAGCAAGGACTTTATCACGGTGTCCACGTGCCCCCGCGCCGGCACCACGGGCAGCTCATTGCCACAGAGCTCCGTGGAGGTGAGGGCCTCAGTGCTGACGGTGATGTTCACCTCCCCTGAAGATGCGAGTGGGGCACTCAGTCCCTGTGAAGCCCCCCAGGCCTGACCACAGCCCCCTGGGGCTTTGTGTGGGGCTGGCTGCATTGGGGTTGGGGGTCACCACGTTGAAGAACAGTGCTGGGAGGCAATGGGGAGGGCAAAAGTGG
The DNA here is from genome assembly GCA_013396775.1 of Cephalopterus ornatus. Lineage (NCBI taxonomy): Eukaryota > Metazoa > Chordata > Aves > Passeriformes > Cotingidae > Cephalopterus > Cephalopterus ornatus. Next base: position 32,761 of record VZRE01000651.1, read on the forward strand.
AGCAAGGGAGATTCCCAGGTGCCACAGCATGTACTCCTGGCCTCCCTGACCACTCCACCCCCTGAGGGGCTCCCCAGGCAGCAGGGGGGGGCTGGTGCTCTGTACCCAGGCTGGTGGCTTTCACGTCCCAGCGGAAGGTCCTCGCTTCGTCGGCACAGATGCAGCCCTCGTATGTCTCCTCTGCTCCCGCCGACACCTCCAGCCCTGCTGACTCCGCCAGTGACACCCGAACCTGCCGGAGCATGGCCACAGCTCCATAAACCCCCAAAGCCGGCCCCCAGAGCCAGGGCCCCCTCCCCTGTCCTGCTCACCCTCAGGCACTGCCGCAGGTAGTTGAAGACAGTGGCCACCAGGGTGAAGGCTTCATGGCGCACCACGGAGTAGGGCAGCACTAGCTCCACGAAGAACGGCTTGAAGGCCGTCAGGGTTATGGCAGGGGACAGCCCCAGGCCCTGTGGGGACGTGCAGAACATCCCAGCTTTCCACTCGGTGATGGCATCGGGCACTGTCACCGTCACCTCGGCGGAGCCGCCCTCCCTGTGGGATGGAGAACACCGTGAGGCCACCCCACCACGGCCACCCCCAGCTGGGCTGGTGCTCTCCCTGAGGGAGAAGGAGTCGTCCTGAGGTGCCCAACTTCCTTCCACGCAGGAGGGGAGGTGAGGAGAGGACCAGCCCCTTGGGAACTGTGCTCACTCACCCCACAGGGACCAGGTCCCACAGCCATGTCTCTGGGAAATACGTCCGGGGTGCTGGGGGCTCCTCCTGCTTGTCAGTGTCTGGGCTGGGCCTGCTCGCAAATACTGGGAAATCCCATGGCCTTCTCCAAATGGGGTAATTTAAAGCATTACCACCTGGAAAAGGGAAAGCAGAATTTACTGGCCACAGGTCTCTGTCTCTTAGCTGGACCTCCATGCCCAGCATGGGGGTGACCCAAATCCTTTTAGATCCTCTTCAATCCCTTTGATGCTGAGTATTCTCTGGAGGGCTCCGAGTCCCCCGGAGGACACGGGAGCCAGGACTGGCCGCCTGCTCTTTTCTCCCGACAGGGCTCAGCAGAGTGAGCCTAGGGCTATGCTGACCTCTGGGACCTGGGGGACCTGGCATCCCAAACCGGAAGAGCATTTGTGAACAATCCTTCTCGGTCTTGGCATTGGTGAAGAGCTTCAGTCCTGCGTCCTGTGAAAAACAACAGAGATTGTCCATCTCCACAGCCAGCAGGAGGAATATCCCCATTCCAGCAGGAAGTACTCACAGGGCTGCAGAAAACAAGTGGAGAAGGTGCCTGGGATTGGCAGGAAAGGGAAAGTCCTTTGCCACAAGTGTGGTTTTCAGGGGACATTTCTGGGCTTTCCCAGCACCTGAGGAAAGCCCAGAAGCCTCCTGGATGGAGAGGAACCAGGAGGCACGGGTGGGCAGGGACTTTACCTGAAATAACTTGAAGGTATCCATATGGGAAGAAGTGACATCAAAATACGGACAGGATGATGGTTCCCACGTGCTGTGAGGGGGTTTCAGTTCGGGCAGTACTTCATAGATCTGTGAATAAACACATTTGCAAGACCAGCCATGCATCCACTCCCTGCGCAGGAGCAGGACTGCCCAGGAGCCACTGTGGCACTGGGTCCCCATAGGGGAGGTCTAAGCCAATGTCATCCCATGGGTCCCCCCCATCCCTGGCACTGTCCCTGGGGCTGCAGAAGGGCCAGGGGCAGCGCTGCCACTCACTGCCTCTGTGGTGAGCTCAGCCTCGGGCTTCAAGAGCAGCACACTGCGGTCCACGGCACGGATGGCGCACAGGGACCCCGGGGCAGCCCCCAGCTCCAGCTGCAGCGCTGTGCCAGGCAGAGCCCTGTCCTCCGAAAAAGCCATCTTCACCTGGGGAGGGACAGAGTGTCAGGGGGCAAGGGAGGAGGGGACTCACCTCCCATGGAGGAGTGGGACCAACCACGGAAAGGGAGTTCTCTTCTAGACAAGGATCAGAATCAAGGGTTTGGGTTAAGAGGCCGTGACGCTGTGATACACTTGGAGCAGGGGGGATCCCAGGGCATGCAGCTATGGACAAGCCATGGAGTGATCACCCATCTCCAGCAGCCCCTGCTCACCTTGTTGGGGAAGCACTTGGCCACCTTGAGCTCGATGCTGTCGGCCACCATCTCGCCGTTGGGCAGCATCACGTAGCACAGCACCTTGGCCATGGGTGCCAGCTCCATGCCAATGGGCAGCTCCAGGGAAAAGGAGCCTCTCAGCCCTGGACCGGGGAAAAGGAGGGGAGATGTTACCCAGAGAGATTGTGGCTGCCCCATTCCTGGAAGTGTCCAAGGCCAGGTTGGACAGGGCTTGGAGCAACCTGGGCTAGTGGAAGGTGTCCCTGCCCATGGCAGGGGGTGCGACTGGATGGGCTTTAAGGTCCCTTCCAACCCAAACCATTCCATTATTCCATAATTCTATGAGGACCAGGCACAGAGAGCAGAGCCCTGCATAGCCTGGCCGTGCCAGAGGACATACCAGCCTCTGCAGACAGCTCTTTCCTGAGGACTGTGGCAATGGTCCCCTTGGCCAGGACCTGCAGAGGAGGAAGTGAGAACAACAAAACCAATTCTGAGTGTGGAACCAAAATCCCCTGCTGGAGGTTAGACCCATAAGCGAGAGTTTTGGGATGACTTTTCCCAGTCTCCAGCTCTCCCAGCATCTCTCATGGGTGTGCAGGTCCAACAGGGCCAGAAGAGACCTCTGCTAACAAAGGTCCCTCAATCCACCCAGGACAGATTGCTCAATGTCCTGTCCCCAGGGACATAACCATGACCATGTGTGTAGATGTGACCCTTCACACACACCACAGCCCTGATTCCTGCTGCCCTTCCTCCCCGGGCCAGGGCTCACCAGGACAACCACATCCAGGCTCTTCAGCTCAGTCCCTAAGGCCTCCTTGCTGAAGATGAAGTCTGCCCAGAGCTGCAGGGGCTGCCAGCAGGGCAGGTCACTCTCCAGCTGGCGGATCTCCAGGAAGCTCCCACTCTCTGAGAAGAAGGGCTTGAGTCTCATGCTGGCAGTAGTGTAGAAGATTGTCGAGTCGTTGTTCTGGGTGTGAGGTGTGCTGTTGACTTGAGCCTGAGCGGTGGAGGTGGGAATGAGGGAGGTGAAGCTGTCCAGCTGCCCTCGAGGTATCAGTGCCGCAGTCTCGGAGGGGTGCCCGGCCCCACACTGCCGCAGAAAGCAGCACAGGGACCCCAAGGCGTGGGAGAGGGGTCACTTACTCTCAGGAAGACACGGCCACTCCAGCCAGAGGTGTCCAGCCTGAAGGAGGCTCTCCCTGACCTGTCTGTCATGATGGTGTGTGTCTGATCTTCTTTTCCATTCATACTGACAGAGAGCAAGAGCTGCCCCTGCGGCACCCCGGTGCCGTCGGCTCCCTTCAGCAGGATCTGTGCCGGGAGGGAAGGGGGGACGGCCCTGGTTGGGCTGTGGCCGTGGGGCAGGTGAGAGAACAGGGCTGAGGGTCGGCAGGAGCAGGGCTGGGGGCAGCAGGGTCCCGGCAAGCCCCACAGGATGTGGCCATCGCCCCGTTACCGTCCCGCTGTAGAGGATGCCAGGCTTGTAGACTTTATTGGCATCTTCAAAGGTGACAGTGAAGCTCTCAGACGTAATCTCACAGCTCTTGGTGTTTTTCATCTCCAGCCCTGTGGAGAGGGAAGGGGGAGCTGAGGGTGTGGCAGGGACACAGATTAGCTCCTGCCAGCCCTCCCAGCTCTGTGCAGAAAAGGCCCCTGGACATTTTGGCTTTCCCTCTGCAGCTTCGAGCACAGTTTGTACCTCCTACAAGAGGAGCAGAACCTCTGTGCCAGGTCTTAGACCTAAATCCAGGTTGCAGCTGGCTGCAGACACTTCAGAAAAGGCTCTTCACCGAAGTGGGGCCACTTTGGGGCCGGTGGGCACAGGGACAACCTCTGCTCTCCATTTTTCTCCAGCCAAGCCACTGACAGTCATTTGTGGTGTGACAAGGCAGTGAGCGAGGGATGAGCTAGGAGGACAAAGCCACACTGGCTGAACCCACCACTCTGCACTGCAAGGACTCACTCACTGCCTTGGGAGAGCTGGTGGATCTTGGAAAGGCGTCTTTCCTCCTGACCTTTTCTCTGGTTGGAATCACAAGTCTTGCCAGGTTGATCTGGCTCACATGCCCACCCAAACCTCATCCCTGCACAAGTGCACCCCTAAATCACAGCGGTGCTTTTGGGTGCCCCTGTAGAAGGCCAATACCACCATGCCACGGGCATTTGGGAGTCTGTGGGGATGGACACACCACCATCCCTACCTGTCCCATCCTCCACCAACGATGCCTGGACTTTCAGCTGCTGCTTCTTCTTCAAGTGGGTCATATTGAGGACAGACAACAAAACCTCTGTGGAAAAGCAGCCGTTCTTCTCAGTCTGGAGGGAGAGTCAACCCCATTAGCAGCATTCCCAAGAAGGAGGTGTCCCAGTGGCACCCACACTCCTGGTCAGGCTCACCTGTCCACTAATGTTGGTGCATCTCATCTCTCTAGAGATGTGAAACGAGGGGTGGTTGGTGTAGCACAGGCTGGCCTGGACCCTGCCCTGGACAGGCTTCCCATAGGTGTACCTGTTGGGTGGAGAGTGGTCAGGCTTTTCCTGCTGGACCACATCATGCTGGATCCCCCCAACCCCTCCCTCTTCCCGGCACAACCTGTTCCCAGCTCACCGTCCACAAATCTCCATCTGGAACTTCTTGTCCTTCTCCAGCACAACGCTGGGGAGATCAATGGTCACTTCAAACTTGGGCAGCACTGATGGGGAGGCAAAAGGAGAGAGGGCTGTCACTCCCAGGACAATGACAACGGTGCCTGGGTGGCTGGGGGGGCCAAGACACACTGCCAATGAGCCGAGGTGGTGCCCCCATTCCCCAGTCCCCACGTACCATATTCTTCCACACTGAAGGAGTGTGTCTTCCCCTGCACGTGGATGGTGTAGGTGCCCAGGGCCGGCTCAGCAGCCAGGGGGAGGGACAAGTCCACGATTCCCTGCCGAGGGCTTACCTCCCGCCACTGCGCGATGCGATTCCTGCTGGGATCCTGTCACGGGGATACACAGGGTCAGCACCCCGGGGAGCCCAGCACTCCACAGCCAAACAGCCCATGGCTCTGCTATGTGTCTGCTCTCCCAGCCACGCTGCCCCCCCAACCCACACCTCCCAGGAGCCTCCCTCTGTCTCCCACACTGACCTCCAGGAATATCAGGGGCAGCTGAAAGGCAAAGAGAGGATGGTTAGAGGAGAAATTCAAAGCTTTCCTTGGGGTCTCCCCAGGGTGGGAACATCAGTGGAGACATGCATGGAGTAGAGGGAGGGTTATTTGTGCAATGCTGTGAACTTCCCACCCTTCAATATGCCTTGGGATGGATTTTGAGCCTGTGGGCACTTCTGTCTGGGATGAGCTGAGGGCACTGCCAGCATGGCATGGAGAGGTGACATCTCCTAGTGCCTGAGCAAGAGTCCAGCATCCACTTAATCTCTTAACCTCCTGCACTTCCAGAGACCCCAGTGATTGCTCAGAGGTGCCGGAAACCGAGCCTGCCTGCAATCCTGGTGTCTGAGGGATATCAATAGCACGTTCCCTGCTTCCCACTCGCCATCCCTACATCCCTATCTAAAAAGTTTGCATGGGCACATTCCCATGTCACACATGCAATCCTGCTTTCTCTTTCCTTATCCTGCTGAAGCCTGAACAGCACAGGGCATCCCTGCCCCCAGGGAGTGCAACTACCCGGGCAGAGCAGGCTGGGGCAGGATTCCCAAGGGGAAAGGTGCTGGCTGCCTCCCACACTTCTCCCACGGCTGGCTGGGACTGTAGGAGGCAGTGCAGAAGAGCCCTGTCACCTCCCCCCACCCCAACCCTGCTCTCACCTGCTGATTGCTGGGAATCAAGTCTTTATCCAAAGAGACAACTCGAAACTTCACTGGAAAAGGGAAACGGAGATGGAGGAGTGAGTTCATCCTCAGGGAGGAGGGTTCCCTGTGGGGAAGGTGGATGGAAATCCCCCCCGAGCCCTGCAGTGCCCCCCAAGCAGCACTGCCAGGGTGTCCTGGCATTGCCCTCCATCAGTGCTGGGCATTCCAGTGCATCCCAGGATGAGCCCTCCTATTCCCATGCCATGTAGGAGCAAGGCTGGGCCTCCTGCAGCCCTCTCCCACCATGTCCTTCACAGGACCTTCGCTGGTCCTCCCACAGCCCAGAGCAGGGTGGTCCATCCTGCCCTCCTCACCTTGCTGTCCAGGCTTGTAGACAGGTTTGTCTGTCTGTATGAAGATCCCAGGGTCCAGGGTTTTCAGCGTCACCTTCTTCTCCTCAGACACATTCAGGGAATCTCCTTGGATTGAGATGTGCAGGTCTAGGTTTTCTTCCTTCCCACTGATGGGAGCTGGAGCCTGCAGGGGGAAACATCAGGCTGTAGGTGAGGATGAGCCATGGCCAGGGTGCTCTGCTCACTTTGGGTGACCCTGAGCACTCCTCACCCACAGGGACACCTTCCCCGAGCCAGGGGCTGGGAAGAAATGACCCCCCAACACCCTGCTCTAGTCTGCAGGTCTGCTACTAAGGGATTATTTTAGCCACTGGATAACTGGGCTGAGCCTGCAGTAGTTCCGTCTGCATGAGGGATTGAGACTCTGCCAAAAGATGGGGAAGTCACATCTGCTCCCAGCCCTGTCTGGGATCACAGCCCCAGCTCAGGGGAGCTGGTGGAAACTGCTCTGCCTGGAGGCAACAAGGAGCCCAGGATATCCCCTCCCTGCTTAGGGCTGTTTTGGGGTGACACTCACGGGGAAGGTGAAGTTCAGGTGCATCTGAGGCTGCTGGACCTCCCTCTTCAGCAGGGTGATGGGGTGGGTTCTGTGCACTCCCAGCAGCTCGATGGTCACCTGGACGGGCTCACTGAGGTTGCTGAGATGGACCCAGAGTGTGGCTGAGTAGGGGTGGTACATCGCAGCTGGGGCCGTGACCACATAGCTCCTGGCAAGGAGAAGTGGTGACAGGAGGGGTGTGGGGGCGAGACACAACCCAGCACAGACCCCATGGAGACCCCAAAGAGCCCCTGGATGCACAGGAACCTGTGCTGGGGTGCAGCCCCACCTCCCCCAGCATCCCCACTCCGCTTCTGGGCTCCCCTTGACTTCCCAGCTCAAAGCAAAGGGTACTTGCAATAACCACCCCGGGGCCACCAGCCCAGCAGTCCCCAGTGCCACATCCTCGATGCTCATGGGCAGGGAGAACTCATCAGCCTGAGCATTCCTGCCCTGGCCAACAATCCCCAACAAGGGATTAGCTCCCACCAGGAATTCCCGAGGAGCCGAGGCTAAAGCTGTCCCAGCAGGCACAGACAGACAGACAGACAGACACAGAGGGGGCTTACAGTGCTGCAGATGCCCCAGCCGAGAGGTGCAGGATGAGGAAGAGGATGGGCAGGGCTGGAGACCTCATGTCTCCAGCTGGAAGTGGACGTCTAGGATGGCCACAGCCTCCTTCTGCAGGTCTTGGATCGCTCTGGACCTGCGTCTGCCCCTCTGCTCTGAAATGGGATCTTTGCTTCCCATCCAGTGAGCAAACAAGGACTGGCAGAGGGATCCACTGGCACCTGCAGATATAGCTCAGGCAATGTTTACCCACAGCTTCCTGGGTTCAAGGCTCTGCTGGATTTTTGCAATGTTGGGAAAGGTTCCTATAGCCTGCAGAGGTTCAAACCCCGGGGGCAGGACTCACCTGCACACTGCTTTGCTTGGAAATGATGCCAGGGTGGAGTGGGAACAAATGGAACGAAAAGAGGCAGCACTCCATGCTGACGTTGTATGAGTTTGTGGTGATTTCTCAGAAAGGGCAAGTTTACAGGTATTTCAAACTTAACCGAGCAGTTGTTTTTTGGGCTGATCACACGTCTGAGGCTGGATTTTTGCCCAGTTTCCTCTGGTTTCATCAAACCTGGACAGAGGAACAGGACAGTGTTGGGTTGTGGTGCTGACTCCGACTGCCTTCATTCCTCTTTGCAGAACTCTTGGGAGCTGGACACCAGCTGCCTCCTTCTGTCCTGGTGGGAATTTCAGAGAGTTGAGGCAGCTCCACAACAACCACATGGTGTTCTGAGCACATGCCCTGCTCTGCAGGGTTTCCTCCCTGCTTTGCAGTTCCCTTCCTTTGGGGGATGTGGGCAGAGGCAGTGCCGTGGGAATCATGGAATGGTTTGGGTTGGAAGGGAACTTAAAGCTCATCTTATTCCACCCCCTGCCTTGGGCAGGGACACCTTCCATGAGACCAGGTTGCTCCAAACCTTGCCCAGCATGGCCTTGGACACTTCCATGAATGGATCAGCAACAGCTTTTCTGGACAAAAATATGCCATCAGCTTCACAGTGGATGGGGCTGACTTCTTTCCATGGGATCTCAGATGACCACAGCTGCTGTCCCCATGCCTGCCCTGCTCAGGTACGGCTGGATACAGCCCTGTGCCCACCTCCCTGCCCTTTGGAGTAGCCCCACACAGCGTTGGTGTCTGGAGGAGGCCGGACCTGCCATCCCCAAGGGCATGAGCTGGGAGCATGGCCCCAAGTCCATCCTGCCGCCGCCGGGATGTAGCCATGGGTGAGTGCCCTGACAGGCATCTCGGGGATGGTTTGATGTGACAAGGAGCTCGTGGCTCCCCCAGCACTGCCAAGGCCACCACTAACCCAAGGGCCACATCCACATGACTTCTAAATCTCTCCAGGGATGGGGACTCCACCACTGCCCTTGGCAGCTGTACCAAGGCTGGACCACCAAAGCAGCAGGGCAGGGTCACTGCACACCCCATGTTTGGAGGGCCAGGGGAAGCAAGGTGCTCCCAGAGTCCCTGTGCTGAAGTTTCTTTCTCTCCCCAAGCCTTCACTTTCCCCTGACAGTGGAAAAGCCAGCAAGGTCTCTGCCTAGGGCCTGGCTGTCCAGGCTGGACAATGCTTTGCCCAGAGAAGCTGTGGCTGCCCCTGGATCCCTGGAAGTGTCCAAGGCCAGGTTGGATGGGGCTTGGAGCAACCTGGGCTAGTGGAAGGTTTCCCTGCCTGTGGCAGGGAGTGGGACTGGGTGGGCTTTAAGGTCCCTTCCAACCCAAACCATTCTGTGTTGCTATTAATGCACAACCCCTAAACCCAAACTTCGCTAGGTTCAAGGCTCTGGGCAGCCAAACCACACCCAAGGTGGTGGGTGTGTGGTGGGACTACCAAGTCAGTTCAGACCTAAGAGACTAAGCTGTATGCTGGGAACTCTGGCAGGAAGGAAGGGATTAAAGAGGTTTTCTGGGACATGAGATGCTTCATGTGCACACTGCCCTCGACCATCTCCGTGTGACAGTTCCTAGTCTGGTGAGTTGTTGCTCATGGGAAGCCTCTTTCCTGTTGCTGCTGTTTTGGTATCTATCTGTGCAGACGATTGCCACAGATTTGCAGGATTTCCTCCATAATGAGCCAGCTGCTCTCGAGAGCAGGAATGATGCCAACCCACAGTGCTGTGTCCTTGTTTGCCCGTGGCTTGCAGGTTTTAGCTGAAGACGGGAGGTGAAGCCTTGCCCACCCTGCTCCCAGCATGGGGGACAGCCCCCAAACCGCAGTTATCCCTGCCCTGCTGCAACCCTGGGGTGGCTGGGACAGGAGCTACTCAGCTGGGAAGGAGCCAAAAGATGTCCAAATCCCTGCCTGACTGCAAGGAACCAGCCGGGGGAGTTGGCAGCTGGTGGAAGGGTCTGGTTGTGCCATGGTCTGGAAACCATGGGGAGCCATCTGGAAGCCTCCTGATCCAGGTAGGCACAATCCAGGATCCTCTGGGTATTTGGGGTTTTAATAGATGCTCTTCCTGTGCACTTACTAAGGCAGGGAGAGCTCTACCTCAGGGTCAGATCTCGTCCACCTCAGTGCCACTCTCACCCTGCCCTGTGCTCCTCACGCCGTCCAGCACCACACCCCGTGGATGAGCTGTGGTATCCACAGGGATGCTCCACGTGCAGGGATGCAGGCCGCCAACACGGTCCTAACGAGAAGCATTCCCCCTCCCCACGCTCCCCTCAGCTCCTCAGACACAGGCAGGACACGAGCACACACAGCACCAGCTACAGACTGTTTAATCTTGCACCCTTGGCTCACAACTCAGTGGGCGAGGATGATCTTCCCACGTGGCAACATCCCCTGGACCTTGTGTCCCCCCAGGCCACATGCTGCACTCTGGACTTCTCCCCAGAGCAGGCTGTATCCCAACAGTATTTTAGGAGCCTCTGGAAGAAGAACCCAGCACACCCTTGGGGGAAGTCAGGGGTGGAAAATGGCTCTGTGAACCCCCAGCCCTGCCTGGAGCATCCCCCCCTGCCCGATGTGCAGGCAGGAGCCATCCAGGGGGACAGACACAGCTCCAGGTTTGGGGGACACAGGGGATGCACAGCCATAACGAGGGGTTTTGGGGGGCACCTTGCTCTGTTTTTGGGGAGCTGCCTGGTCCCCATCCCGCACTGCTCTGCTCCCCTTGCACCAGGGCACCGTCCTGCCGGGGCGGTGGCAGGGCTGGTGGACACATCCTCAGGGGACAAGAGGACAGCATGGCCCAGCCTCTGGCTGTGCCACCTCCTTTGTGTCCCTGAGGGACTCGCTCCCTCTGCCTAATAAGTGGTCCCAGTTGAGTCCTCCTCGCACTGGGAGCTGCCCATGCCCCTGCCCTGGTCCCTGCGGGGGTTCACAGACATCTCAGCGAGGGCATCAGCCATGGCCTGGCGGACAGCCTCGGTCAGCTCAGGGACATCCTTCGGGCTCAGGCCCTGCGTTTCCACCTTGGGCAGGATTCGGATAGTGCATGTGCCTGGGAGAGAAGGGAAAGGCCAGGAATGCTGTTAGAGAAGTCACCAGGAACCACCTTCACCATCAGCTGCCTCCCCACGTCCCCATGTCCCACAAGGAGACCCCCATGTGCCTCCTTGCCGCTGCCAGCCCCGCCTTCTGGCATGGGAATTCTTGTCCATCACTTACCAGAGGTGAACTTCTTCTCCTTGGAGCTGAAGAAGTCCCAGTACGGGGAGATTACAACGGGGAAGATGGGAACCTGTCAGACACGGAGGGTCAGGGGTGCCTTTCATACAGACCCCCTCCCCAGGGGGGACTCCAGCTCCTGCGGTGCCCCAGGCCTCAGCAGGTCCCTGTCACACCCTGGGTCCTGCACAGCACAGTGCCTGTCCCAGGGGACCAAGAAGACCTCCCTCCCACTGTCCCAGGGTGCACCCCCACCTCGCTCCATCCAGGGTGAGCAGAAGGGGCGGATCATGGAATCATTTAGGTTGGAAAAGACCTCCAAGACCATCGAGTTCAACCCTTGACTGAACATAAGGATGCCCTCACCTGAGCCTGCACAGCCAGGTGGAAAGCCCCACGCTTGAAGGGCAGCATGGATTTGTTCTGGTTCCTGGTGCCTTCGGGGAAAACCCACACTCGGAGCTGCACAGGACAGGGAGAGAGGGGAGAATGGACCTCAACCAGAGCACCTGGGACCTTCTACAGCAGTCCTCCACTCACCCCCTTTAACCCTAGGGGTGTTTTGCCCCCCGATTCCCCTCTGCTGCCAGCCTCCCTCACGTTTTCACGCCACATGGTCCTGGCTGTCTGGGAAATGACATCGATGGCAGCTTCTCTTCTGTGGCGGTCGATGAAGATGATGCCACTGAGCCAACAGGCCCAGCCCACAGTGCCCATGTACAGCAGCTCCTTCTTGGCAATGGGCACACAGCGCTCAGGAATGACCTCCACCATGCCTGGAGGAGGGATGGGAGAGCTGTTAAAATACCTTCCCAACCCCGTGTTATTTGCGGCAGAAAAATCAGCTTGGAAAATTATTTACTGCTTGGAAGTTTAACTCCCAGGTTGGACAAAAGCAGCTGAATTCCAGGAACATATTTTGCAGCGCAGCCACCCTATCCCTGAGGGGTGATTACTGCAGAGAGGAACCCTCCAGTGGGGACAAATTAGTTCAGTGCACAGACAGATTATTTAGTCATTTACACCCTAATATAGCACCAGGTTGGATTTTTTTTAAACTTGACTTAAAGGACTTTAAGTCATGTCCAATGGCTCCCAGAAGCACCCAGCCCTGTGGCTGTGCTGACCTGGCATCATACCCTGTTGTCCCAGCCCTCTCTCTGCAGCACACTCCTGTCCCACCAGCTCTTCTGGCCTAAGCCCACCACACTTCCCTGCACAAACCCTGGTGCTGACCTCACTGGGACCCCCCAAAGTGAGCCTGGACCTCCCCCTGCAGCACCCCAAAGTGATGCAGTGATGGGCACCCCCCACCTCCTCCCTTGTACATACCCATGAGGTCAAGGGAAGCCTGGTGGTTGCAAACTATCACATAGGGCTCCTTGAGGTTCAGGTGCTCTGTGCCCCACACCTGCATCTTGATGCCACAGAAGCGTTTGAGGGGCAGGATCGCAGCGCGCAGGAGCCTACGGCAGAGAACACGAGTGGGGAGCAGGTCTGCAACAGTCCCCAGGGAGCAAGAGGGGCCAGCCTGGGCTTGGTCTGCAGGTCTGGTGGATCTGTGTTCAGTTTCAGGGATGCTTTGCTTTTCCCAGCAAAATTTATAGCCTATATAACTCATAAATAACCCTCTACCCACCCCCAAAGTGAGGTCTCGGTGTCTCAGTAGCAGAGTCTGCCCTGAAGTTGCTGAGGAAGGATGGAGACCAGCACAAGCTGGTGGGAGAGGAGAAACAGGCTTTTTGGTGTCCAGAGATGATGGGAAAGCAAAAAGAGAAGAGAAGAGGAGAGGAGGGAGAGGGAGAGAGAGGGAGACAGGGAGAGGAGGGAGAGGGAGAGGAGAGGGAGATGGGATGATCACATCCCAGTGAGGACAGCTGCCTCTGGCCAGGTGAGCTTCACCTGGAGGCTCCCCCAGGTGCCCAGCTGCATCTGGGTGTGGGCTGGAAACCCAGACCCCAGCACTGCAGACACCCAAAGCCAGAGGAGCTGGACCACAACCACGAGGTGCTGAGATGTAGATGGATGAGCACTGGAGAGGGACGTGTAGAGGGGCAATCTTGAGACAGACAGGTCCACAGAGATGTGGATGATTCCAGGGCAGCACTGCAGGGACCAAGATTTGTGATGCAGGTGGAGTAGGAGAGAGCAGGGAAGGGAAAACCAGACCAGATACATTCCTTAGAGGAAATTACAAATAGCTTAACCGGACCTGCAGTGCCGGGAAGAGGTGGAGGTTTCATTTGTGTGGCATCACACAGTGAGGGCTGGACAGGAAGGGTAAGATTGGGATGACAGTGAAAGCTGATGCTCAGTATGAGAATAATGAGTGGAATGGAGGGAGGAGGGAGCAGCAGGGATTACAGCACCACAATGGAGGTAAAAAGCTGGGCACTGTCCAATCCACAGCACGAAGGGTACCTGTGCCAGGGTCCACATATCTGGCAGTGACTGGTCCCAGGGATCCCACAGGGAACAGGGAAAGGGCTCAGCACCGGGCAGGGGGGAGAAGTCTCGGAGGAGAGAGTAGAGGCAGGCAAAGAGGGACAGGGAGGCACGATGCTTAGAGGGTCCGTTGAATCAGAAGACCCCTCACCCCTGCAGGCTCAGAGATCCCTGTATCTGCAGAGAAGCAGTGCCCCAAAGCCAGCACTAATGACAGGAATGTGCTCCGAGCCGGAGGCTTTGGGATTTGGAGGAGAGGGAGCTGAGGCTGGGCATGCAGCTCCAGCGGAGTTTGGCTGCAAGGTGTTGGTGGGACAAGATAAGGCAGCGTGAGTCATCTCCATGTCACTCGGGTATTTGCACTGAGCCGGAAGCATTGGCACCGGGGCTGGAGCAGCCCTGGATGGTGTGTGTGTGTGGGGGTGTGTGTGAGTGTGTGCACAGCATTCCTGCACAGAAAGGATCAGGCAGAGAGGCTGCACGACACACCGATGACATCAGACCATCGACCACACTCCTGCCGAGGGCCACGAGGGCCACGATCCATCAGCACAGACACGTGATGGCTCGAGCTCAGCAAATACCTCAGGCTCTCAGGTATTTTTCACTCTGACATAATTATATCCCTTCTGGTATGTTATCATGCCCAGGAATCCAGCAATGGGATTGCAACACCCTTAAAAGCAACCAGACCTTCCTCTCATGTTGCACAGCGATGTTATCTCGGCTGCTACCACCCCTGAGCACAGTGACAGCACAAGGGCACAACTCATCGGGGTACGGCTGTGTCACACCTGACAGCTGATGGCACCGAGACACCCCAAAACTACAGAATCATGGAATAGTTTGGGCTGGAAGGAGCCTTAAAAACCAGCCAGTGCCACTCCCTGCCATGGGCAGGGACACCTTCCACTAGCCCAGGTTGCTCCAAACCCCATCCAACCTGGTCTTGGACTCTTCCAGGGATGGGGCAACCACAGCTTCTCTGGGCAACCTGTGCCAGGGCTTCACCAGCCTTTGCCAAAGCATCATCCCTGAGGCTGCCACAGGGTAAGACCTGGCTGCAGCGCCAGGGAGACAACGCTGGATGTGTGTTTGCACCCTGCTATAGACAGTTCCTCCAGTCTTTGCCAAACCCACCTATCACCCACCCAACTGATGACCCCAATGTTGCCATTAAAAATGATCTGATTTACTCTCCTTCTTGCCCCGGGGACCTCAAGTCCTGACCCAGCTGGCCACTTCCATCGTGGTGTAACCCTCCCTGGGCATGGCCAGCACCTCTTCACCACACCGCAAGATGCAGATACACCTTCACTGCCACATGGACATGACCACAGCCCTCAGCATGGCCCCAGGGCCCAACTACCAGCTGTAACACAGCTCTGGGTATGGCCAGGGCAGGAGAGAGTGTGTCCACAAAACCACAGGAGCTCCTCCACCTCAGCCAAGCCCAGCCATCTGCACACCATCTCCACACTCCCAAGGCCATACTCACTTCATGTTCTTCACGGAACGTCCCCGAAGAGCCGCGAAGGGGGACAGGAGGGTGGCCACGGCCACGATCCAGCAGTTGAAAAAGGCCACCTTGCAGAAGTAGTGGAAGGTGGTGTTGTACCTGTACAGCAGCAGCCCTGCCAAGGGCAGGAGGAGCAGCAGCCCATGGAGCAGGACCACCTCCATCGTGTTGTCCCTGGCCAGAGGGTGCTGGGGAGCTCAGCCCTCGTCCCCAGGAGGAGGGTGAGTGGCACCAGGGATGCTGAGGAGCGTGGCAGGTGAATCAGGTGTCTCGGTGTGTGGGTGTTTGGGGCTGGTCCAGGGGAAGGTACTGTGTGTATCTCACCCTGTGCACAGGCCTGGGGATGGACCGGCTCCGATGGGATGCAGGGTACTCCACCAAGGGTGGAGAGTGGAGTGAGTCAGGCACGGGACCCTGAGTCACCCACGGTGTCACTGCTGGATAAGTGCCCTCCCGGGCTATTAAAAGCCATTGCAGTGACTCCAAATTGATGCGATCAGATCTGTCGCCCACAAAAGTGTCCATGTTCTGGGAATCCCTCCTGTCCAACCCTGCGAAAGGGGGCCTCAGCTGGTCCTGGTCCATGCCCATCACCTCAGCAAGGCCTGTCACAGTTACCTGATGGCACCGTGGCTGATCCCCAAACCTCACCCTGCAGAGTATCAGATTATTGGAAGATTCCTCCCCGAGTGGGACAACATCAGGCACGTGGTGCCAGTGCTTCCCACCTGTCTTCTTCCCCCAGTTTGAGAAGAAGAGCCCCTGTTTCCTCTCCCTCCCATCTGCCACCGATGTCCCAGCAATGACTTGGAGGGCTGAGCTCTGCCACCCCCCGCTCCCACCCCAGGCTGGGGGAGATGCCAGCCCTTGCCCCAGTTGGCAGCCAGGGGTTGCATTGCATTAGGTGTTTTCACAGATACAATTAGCACCACAGGGCTGTAATTAACCTCTCCTTCTGCTCTCTTGCCCTCGCACTGGGCACACAGGATCTACACCAGCTCTGGGCTGCCCTGTGGAGATTCCAGTCTTGCTTTTAGAAATCAAGTGCTTGTCACTGCTCAGATAACTGTGGCCTGGTCTCAGCCACCAGCAGCATCTCCCAGCCTGGTGGGTCCATGGCCCAAATCATAGAATCATAAAATCACAGAACCAGAGGATGGTTTGGGTTGGAAGGGATTTTAAAGTCATCTCATTCCACCCCCCTGCCATGGACAGGGACACCTTCCACTAGATCAGGTTTCTCCAAGCCCCATCCAATCTGGCCTTGGACACTTCCAGCGATGCCCCCGGGCTCTGGCCACATGATGCTCCCCATGCTGGCAACTGGAGAGTGCCCCAGTTTGACCAGTGACCCAGACAGGGCTCAGGGGTTACGTCCACCATGGGTGTTGCAATCCCCATTGCTTCACCCTCCCATTCCTCTCATTATTCTCCTATTAAAGCTAAGATTGGGTCGTGTCTTGAGCCCACTCTTCCTGTCCACCCCATTCCAGGTGACTCCTCACCTCCTTCTTCCCTTTTTGTCTCCATGTGGAAACCTCTGCACCAGCCTGGTCTCCCACCAAACTCAGCTTTGCTTTTGGATGTCTCCTCCCCTTCTGCTCTGTCCAGCCACTCCTGCCACCTCCCAGAGGGTTCCCAGCTGGAGGAGGTGGGCTTTCATGCTGCAACCCAACATGACCTTCCTGCTCCACATTTGGGGGCTTCTCATCCAGCTTCAGCAGGAGCCAGGCTGGGGAAGATCTGCCTGTCCCAGCGCACAGGGAGGATAAAGCCTCCCTTCCACCCCAGAGGAGAGGCAGGGCAATCCTCATGCCTAGTGGGAGAACCAGGAGGGGATTTAAGGTGCAGCTGCCCTTCTGCATCCTCTGAGCTCCAGACGACCACCAGCCCTGAGATCTCCTGCCAGGAACTCTTCTCTTGGGGATGGTGTCAGAAGCAGGGCTGTCACCCCAAAGTGGGGTTGGGGAGGTAGCAGAGGCAGGGAACGTCTTCCAGCACCCAAAATGCATCTCTTCCCACTTTCTCCAGCTTCCTGGTGAGCAGAGGGGACACTGAACCCTGGGAAACTCCATGATCTCCCTTTTTCAGGCTCCCCCACCACGAGTGAGCTGCAGGGCAGATCCAACTCTCCCTGCACTCACAAAATATTCTGAGTTGGAATATGATCCACAAGGATCATCGAGTCCAGCTTTTAACCCTGCACAGGACATTCCCAAGAGTCACACCAGGAACATCCCACTCTGCTTCCCATCTCCAACCCTCAGTACCCCCCCACACCATGCCAGCACCCACATTAGGCACTGACTTATGCTCCCACCGGGTACAAGAGGCTCTGCACCCCCCTCACCCTCCAGCCCTGAGGGAGCCCTGCGTTTAGGCACAAAGCCATCAGCCCATGTAATTACAGATGCTTAATTAGTGACAGCAGGGCGCTTTCTTAACAAAGCAAATTAATTACAGGCAATGTGCTGCATTGAGATCTGAAGGGACTAATGAAGACTGGGACCACCTGGGCTGGGAACATCTCCCCTCTCCCCACCCACCAGGACACAGGACAGCCCATGCCACCGAGTCCTCGTGGATGCAGAGATTGGGGTCAGGATGTCACCTGGGGTTGGGTGACAGGCTTCATGACATCCCTTGCCTCGAGGTGGCTCAGGGGGAGGAAACTGCTGAGGAAATGTTTGCAAGCACAGGGCATCAAGTCCTGTGGGAAGCTTGTTTGCACAATCCAAGCTATGTGCCTGATAGCAGAGACACAGTGTCCTTGTACAAAGAAAATTAGAAACTGTAGAAGATAGACAAATAAGTAACAAAAAGAGAATATAGAACAGGATGAAGCTTATTACAAGAAGCTGTGCAAGCTAAATGAATAAACTAAGCATTGTTAGGCTATGGGCGTGTGAACAGACGCTATTGTCCAATTAGAAACTGTATCTATGCTCACATGAAAGTGGCGTGAACCCTGTAAACCTCTATAAAAGTCTGTAGATTTATTAATAAAATGAGCATTGATTATACCTCCATGAGGATTTCATCTTTGACTCCGGAGCTCTGCCGTGACATTTGGCGCCCGAACAGGGACAAAAAACGCCTGCGCGGAGAGACGGGGACGCGATAGACGTGGATGAGGCAGGTCGAGTTTTCCCGAAAGCTGCGGCAGGGGAAGACGTTGAGACTGGAGAGAGTGGACAAGGAACGACTGTGAGCTGAGACAGCGCGGATCGAGGGAGGAAAGGTTGCTACTTTCCCCTTGTCAGTGAGATGCTAGCATGGAAGCAGAATTTGCAGCAGCAAAAGGACTATTACTTGGTATACTCGCTAAGCGAGGGGAAGATGTACCTGAGAAGGTACTGGATAAGCTTACAGCTTGGGCCCGAGATTCGGGATAGTTCAAAACTCCTTGCCTCTTTTTCTCTCCGTCAGAGTGGCGGGAGATTGGCGATAAATTGTGGGACCTTACGATCACAGGCAAGGGAAAGAGCACATCAGCTTTTGGTCCCCCATGGCGTACCATCGTGAATACATTGACCAACAGGCTGAAACAAAAGTGGCTGCCGCGGCCGAAAAGGCTCTAGAAGGGACCCCTGATGCTATAAAAACTGAACAAATGCCACCCCCACCAAAACCTCCAAACCGTCCAAGACCATCTTTGGGTTAGGAGGGTTCCAACCTGTAAAAGGTATCTGCGGTGGAAAGGAGTGTGCTTCAGTTCAGGAGCTTCTCTCACGAACGCAGTCCGAGGAAAAGAATGCTTAAGTTCCCTCTAGTGCAGCCGAGACGCGACTGAGCCCAAAAGCGGAAGAATTGCCTGTGGACACCCAAAGGGAGGAGCGACAGGGAGGACTGAGTTGTCATCCCGAGAGTTCTTCCCTCCTGCCCCCTTCTGCTCGTACACTAGAGTCAGTGCCTCTTCCCGGTCCGGATGTAAACACGGATTCGGAAGAAGATTTATCCACTACTGAGTAGATGGAAATTATCAAAAAGCAAAAGCAAAAAGTGTAAAGCTATTACAACAAGACATGGAAAAGGTAATAGCTGGACTGAAAGAAAAAATTGAAAGACTAGAAAAAGCATCAACAATTAACGACCGACAAGGAGAATGTTCTGTTCAAAAGCTGCTGTCTTCTATCTCAGGGCAACCCACGGCTCCGCCTATAGAAGCATCGCCACCACCTTACAACCCAGACACAAAGTTAGCTCCCCAGCCAGGAAGATGGTCCGGAATCGTAACAGATGCTGTTCTGGAAGGTGAATGGCAAGCAGTCACAGAAATAGCCTGTCCTGTTGTGCTGGGAGCCAATGGACCTCAATATGAACAACATGACTGGAAGGTGTTGCAGCAGGCTACACGCACCATTAAAGAAAATGGCCTTAAGTCAGACGCTGGAAGAGCGACACTAGGTTGGATACACACGGCAGATACCAACAGTCCTCACAACTGTCGCAACCTCGCTAGTATGCTCCTCACGCCATCACAACGCATCATATG
>VZRE01000652.1:9502-56568 GCA_013396775.1 Cephalopterus ornatus
GCTGGTGGCAGGGACTCGGCGTGGCCGGTGCGGGGTCAGCACAGTGGCGACACGCGGGGGTGGTGGCTTGTCCGGCATGGCCAGCTGGGGGGGCGGCATGGGGACATGACCATCTCGGGGACAGCTCGATGCGGTGGCGGCACGGGCACAGCATGGCCAGTCTGGAGACAACACCCTAGGAACACGGTGGGGTGGTGACCTACCTGGCATGGCCAGTTTGGGGACTCAGTGGGGTGGGGACATGGGGACATCATGGCTAGTGTGGGGACAGCACGGTGGGGACACGGCAGGGTGACGACTTGCCCAGCATGGCCGGTTTGGGGACAGCACAGTGGGGTGGTGGCGTGAGGACATCGTGGCCAGTCTGGGGACAGTGCAGGGGTGTGGTGGCATGGGCGCAGCATAACCAACCTGGGGACAGTACAGGGGGACACAGTAGTAGTGGGGTGATGACTTGGCCCCATCATGGCCAGTTTGGGGACAGCACAGCGGGGTGGTGGCAGGGGCACGGCATGGCCAGTCTGGGACAGCACGGTGGGGACACAGTGGGACGGTGACATGGGCTCAGCAGGCTGGGGCACAGGGCGGGACAAGCTGAGCTCCAGGCGCTCTGGGAGGTTTAGGATGAGGCAGTGCCTGGGATGGTGGGGCAGGACTTGGGATGGGGCTGTGGCACGTGCTGAGATGCCCGAATTGGATGGGAGGGAAGGTGACAGACACAGAGGGCGAGGAGAAGGGCACAGAAGGACAGACAGAGGGGGGTGTGAGGGTATGGGCTTGGACTGGTAACTGGGAAAGCAAATGGAGAGCATAGGGAATGGTGTCAGTTTTGGGAGGGAAGAGCCCCACAGGTTTGGCAGGGGTTGGGCACAGACCGACCGGGCTTTGTGAGGAGGAAAAAAACATCCCTAAAAGCAGGTTTTGAAATGTCCTATTGGAAACTGCAAAATGGATGGCAGCCTTCATTTTGGGAGCAGCAGGAGCTGCCGTGCAGGTGCCGTGGCTGTCACTGCCTTCAGCCATGTTTGAGGAGGAACCGAGCGATTATTCCTTGACTTTTGCTGGAGTCCTTCCCTCCTCCTGGAAGGGAATTGCCATTCCCTGAAAATGAAACAGCGTCAGTGTAATTGCTCAGTACCTGCACAGCTATTAAGATGATGTGAGCAGTGAATCCAGGCTGAAAACAGGGATCAGGATTCTCCTGCATCTCGTCTCCTGGGTGGCAACGCCGAGACGTTGCTGATACCGTATCCGTGTGAAGTTTTAATGGTGTTCTTGCTCTTTTTTTGGGTGCTGGCAAAAAAGGAAGCTTCTCTTTTTTTTCCCTGTCTTAGTGTGAAAAATAGGAATAGGGATCTGTGGGGCTGTTTAATTAGAGACCTGCTGGTTAATAGGCTGCAGGGACAAGAAGGAGATGTCTGGTACAAAAATGAGGGAGGACTCGGAGCTCTGCGTTAGGTGATGATTCTCCGCTGCCTTGCTCGCGGCAGTTTCTGTGTCTCCTCTGGAAAATATGGATTAAAGTTGCCCACTGAGGTTCTGAGTGGTTGTGGTGGAGTTAAAGAGAGGTGATGTGGGATGCTTTAAAGAAAACAGGTGTTCTGGCAGCTTCCAAGAGAGGATTTGGATCCCGTCTGGAAGGTCAGCGTGGCGTGACTCGCGATTACAATTTAGTCTGTCCTTCCTAAATGATTCTTGGGATAATTGAAAGAGAAATGTGCGTCCCTTAGCAGGGACAATGCGTGGTGTCAGGGTAGATCACATTTTGGAGTTAAAATGCTTGATCCCACCTCAAGGAAAACTTGAGCCGAAATGAAGGCAAAGCGCTTAGTGGGCATGGGATCAAAAATGTCCTACTTAACCTCGCACTTGTCTGCTGCTGGCATGTGGCAAATGGGCTTGGTGACCTTGAGGCTTGTCTTGCCTGGCAGTGCTGGCAGATGCCCTGGCGGATGAGCCCCCACTTCCCCAGGAATGGCAGGATTTCAGCAGGCTCGTGATCCTCCTTCCGTGCCTTCTGTACTGGGACGTGCAGCCGCGGCTGTTTCACTGTGGAGATCAGGGAAGGTCTGACACCAAGGGGGATTCGGGATAGACCTGAAATAAGAAATGCAGCCCGTGTCCCAGCTGTGTGCCTTCACGCACCTCTGGCTTTTATATCCTCTGGAAATCTGAATTCCCAGTCATGTGGATGCGGCACCTGGGGACACGGTTTCGTGGTGAAGATGCCGGTGCTGGGTTAATGGCTGGACTCGATCGTGGAGGTCTTTTCCAACCTAAAGGCTTCCATGATCCTGTGAAATGTTTCTTGGTGCACTTCAGGAACTGAAAAGCTTTCCTACAGGATTTTCCAAGTGCCACAGGCGGAAGGGGAAGAAGTCAAGGACGCTGTTGCTTTCACAGGGAGTGAGAAGTGTCCCTGAAAACGCTGTGGAGATTTGTTGAAGCTTTGGAGTATTATGTTGGGAAGAGGAACCTGACAAGGTTATTAGTACAGGCAGACATTAGTTCTCCAAGAAAAAATGTTCTTTCCTTTCAACTGATCCCTTTTTTTTAATAAGTTTTGGTATCTCCTGTCAGAATCCTGCAAAGAGAAAATGGACACATGGCTTTAAGTTCTCAATATAAACAGTACCCAAGCAGAGGTACAAATAAAATGCTGTTCTGACACCTCTTTTTGTCATACAGAATTCAAGCTCTGATTTTTAAATACCTTTTTTTCCCTTTTGGAATGGCGTCAGAAATATGAATTCCTATCAGAGCCTATTTTTAGGGGTGGGAGGAGATGCAGACTTAGTGTCACTTTATATTAAATGCTAATGAATTGTAGTTTTTTCCCTGCAGTAGAATTTCCAGCCTGGTATAACACTATTAAAATATAATATTGAATATTTTAGAGTAAGCCTAGAGGTGCTGTCACACACTCAACTAAACCACCAGCTCCATGGGCTAATCTTTTTAGCTCCTGATATAATTGGCTCAGAAGTTAAGGATCGCTCTGAGATACAACTCGAGCTGCTTGTTTTGTGAAGAAAATCCACCACAGAGATCTTTAATTATATCACCTCTTTCATCTTGACAGTTCTGCAGCTTCCAGAATAAGTCTGTTGAGGTGTTGTTTTTTTTTTTAATTTATACGGTGTCCAATTTTATGAAGTAATTTACATATCGGATAAAGGCATTTTCTTGCCCCCGAGACCTTGCAGACTGCAGAGGGGATTTGAGGGGAGGGTGTCAGCTCTTGCTGTGGGCACATGAAGCTTCTCTGTGATTGTTTAGTCTGAGCTCTGATTCCTCAACTTTGCTGGTCTTTTGTTTGCTGATGTGTATCCAGAGATCTGCCCCTGAGGAGAAGGTCTGTTTTTAACACAAAGAGCTGTGTATATGAATATATATATAGAGAGAGATGCTTTTAAGATTGTCTGTGCTGAGGGAAAGCGATGCTTTGTCAGGCCAAAGGATGAAGAGTTTTTTTTCTTGAGGGGAAAAAAACCCACGTCTTTAAGATGGTTGATAACTGCTGTTGGGATATGTTTCCTTAGGGAAGGAAATGAAAATAAGGCTCATTGTGTGTTCGAGCAACATGGTCTGAGTGCAAGTTGTCCTTGCCCGTGGCAGGAGGGTGGAGTGAGATGATCTAGAAGGTCCCTTCCATCCCAAGCCATCCTATGATTCCATGTGCTGAGCGGTGCCACAAGTCTCTGCTGGTCCCTTAAGTCCCATTCCTTGTACCCCTGATGTTTTCCCACTGAATGCCTTGGATTCATTTTTGTCTTACGCATTAGAAGAGGTTGCTCCAAGCCCTGTCCAGCCTGGCCTCGAGCACCTCCAGGGATGGGACATCCAGGCTTCTCTGGGCAACGTGTTGAGAGTGGGATTCATGGCTCCCATCCTGTAACAGAGCAACGGGGAGTTTCTCTAAGGAGAAAGACTGTGGGAAGTTTTGAGCTGAGAGCAGAGGATTTCCTGCCTTTCTTGTCAGTGCCCAAACACCCAGTGAACAACTAAACACTCCCCAGGAGCTGCTGGACGATTCTCTTCCCATGGCAGCCTGCAGGTTTGCCACCCTCCCCATCCCCGCTTGGAAAGGGGACCTGCAAGGCTCTTCCCCAGCACGGAGGGCTCCAAGTGGGAGGAGGGAGGAGGTGAGGGAGCATTTTGCATTTCCTGCCTTGGCCGTGGAAGCTGCTGTCTGGTTATTCCAGCAGAACCTTCTGACTGAGCACAGCCGGCCTCGGGGACGCCCGGGGGCTCCCGGATGCCGCCGGTTCTCCCGCTGCTCCTTGAGATCTGCAGCAGCTCTCTTGGAAAAAATTGCTTTGGAGGATTAAAAGGGAGAGATGTCTGGATGGCTTTCGGCTGCTGGGGGAAAAAAAAATAAAAAAATTAGTGTTTTAAGAGAAATCTCAGTAGCAGATGGCGATGGCGTTCGTCCAGGAGAGCTTCCTCCTTCCTCCCTTGGATTTTTCTAGCTCTCAGACGTGGAAGAGCTGTCGCTGCCCTCCATGTTCCTGTTGTCTGACTTCCTGTAAAGAGTCAGGAAAAAAAATGACATGGTTCTCCACGTCGTTGAAATAATTTCCTCCTCTTGTTTGCGTGCCACTCCCCTTTCCTACAAAAACAGGTTTATAGGGAAGTTTTGCCCTTGTCCTGGGTAATTTGAGTTCTCTGACAGGTGTTACTGCACAGGGAATCCTTTGCAGGACGGGAAAGAAGTACTTAATTCTGAGCTCACACGCTGCTTCCTTGGATTCCTGACCTGTGGCTGGGATGTATATAATGAGAGATCCATAATTAACGATCATTTGGTGTAAGTTAATTACCTTAATAGGCTGTCTTTCAGAATTTATCCCTGGTGACTTAGGGAAGGTACGGCCGATCCGCTGGCAGATGGAGAACACCAGCTGCTCCGTGTGGAGCCTTTCCAGCTGGTCCCGCAGGGATGTGTGAGCCAGCTCCGATCAGAGGTTCCATCCCAGCTCAGGGGGTTGGATTCTTTTCGAGGCCCGTGCTGAGTGGGGATAGTGAGCCCTGAGCCCAGCCTGGCTGCAGTTACTCCCAGCTCTGCGGGCGTTATTCCTGTTTCCCTGTTTCTGGTGGATAACTGACTCTGAAAACGGGTTGGTTTAACCCCACGCTTGATGTTCTGCTCATTGTAACAACACCCAAATGAAAACTGTATTTATAGATATTAAAAAAATGGTAGGTCTTGGTGGCACTGAGGATGGGATGAAATTCCCGAGGAGCTGCTCCCTCTTTTTGTGGCTAGGAAGCTTCCTAAACTGATGGACCCAGGTGGTGTTTGCCCTAAAATCTGGGAGATTTGAGTGTAGGAGATTGGTGTCTGAGCTTCACAAACGTGTTTTACTGAACCCATCATGGGCCACCGGCTGGGTGCTGGGGAGTGGGAGCCCGTTAGCCTGTGATGGAGCAGCCCCTGTGGCATTTCCAGGCACATGGATTCATGGGGACACCGTGCCTTGGTTTTTGGATGTTTGTCTTTCCTGCTGCACCTCAGTGAGATGCCATCTCCAAGTTCCATCCTCTGCTCTCTGCCTGGTTTTACCCTTGTGGGTTTGGAGGAAGATTGTTGTCTGAATACAACGGTGGGGATGCTTTAAAATTAAAAAAAAATCTAATGTAGACTTCATAATGCAGAAATCAAACTGCATGTCCTGACAGGAACAAATATGTTCCAGAAATCATAGAATCGTGGGGTGGTTTGGGTTGGAAGGGATTTTAAAGAGCATCTCATTCCACCTCCTGCCATGGGCAGGAACACCTTCCACTAGCTCAGGCTGCTCCAAGTCCTGTCCAACCTGGCCTTGGACACTTCCAGGGATGGGGCAGCCACAGCTTCTCTGGGCAACCTGGGCCAGGGCCTCCCCACCCTCACAGGGAAGAATTTCTTCCCAATATCCAATCTAAACCTACCCTCTTTCAGCTTAAAGGCATTACCCCTTGTCCTATCACTATCTACGCGTGTAAAAGTCCTTGGATTGCTCTTGCCTTCTCCCTCTGTTGGGCTGCCATTCAGATTCCTTTCCCTTTCATTCATGAAAAAGTTATTTTTATGTCTGTTCTTGTTTGAAGTAAATGCCTCAGTAATGGGGAGTGATTGGGATTTGGACACGTCTCCAAAAATAGAGCTCTGCATCTCCTTTCAAGATTTCCTTTGGTGACGGTCGGGGGTGGCCTCTATGGAAATATATAAAAATAACTCCGTGGGTTAAAAATACCGTGGGGAGCTGCCGGCTCCAGCAGCTCCTGGGAGCTGGAAAGCTCTAGAAGGGGCTGTACTGCCACCAGGTAGATCTGCTGAGGAGAGAACACGCGGTCCTCAAGCCTGCTGGGCTGGTGGCTGTGCAAAGATCATTCCACAAAGAGCCTGACCTGAGGGATTCCCGCTCCAAAGGATGGGAGGAAGAGGGCTTCTTTGTGTTCCACCCTTATCTGTCTGCAGATAAGCAAACATATTGTGCACAAATAACAGCAGCGTGTTACCACCCCTGCCTCTGACCTGTAGGAGTTTTACTGAAACGGGAGATCCTTCTTTCAGCAGGGATGGTTGGTAATGCTGGAGCATGTCCAGGGAAGGGAACGGAGCTGGGGAGGGGCTGGAGCAGCAGGAGCGGCTGAGGGAGCTGGGGGGGCTCAGCCTGGAGAAAAGGAGGCTCAGGGGGGACCTTCTGGCTCTGCAACTCCCTGAAAATAGGTTGTAGCCAGGTGGGTGTCTGTCTCTTCTTGCAAACTACTAGTGATAGGACGAGAGGGCACAGTCTTAAGATGCACCAGGAGGCATTCATGTTGGACATCAGGAAGAATTTCTTCACAGAAACGGTGATTAGACATTGGAGTGAGCTGCCCGTGGAGGTGATGGAGTCACCATCCCTGAAGGTGTTTAGGAAAAGACTGGATNTGATCTCAGAGGGCTTTTCCAAAATTTATGATTCTATGATTCAGGTTTATTTTCTAAATATTCCTTTTTTTCCTTCTGGAACACACTGTAAGGGTTTAAGCCTGCTGCCATGAGCCTGAACATGTGGCTGCATTTCTCCCTTTGCTGTGGAGCCCGTGCATCTCGTTAACTCCAGCCTCTCCTTCAGCTCATTAATAGTGATATTAATCTGTTCCAGTTCCCAGCTCTAATCGCAGATTCCATCAGATCAGGGGTTTCTCTTGATCTTTTCCAAGAAGCTCATTATCCAACACAGCTGCAAATGTTGCTGGGCCTGACACTGATGCATGTTTTGTACCATGGGGGAATTTGACTAATAAAATAATCCAATTAGACATTTGTTTTTGTCTCCCTGGGGCATCTTAGATTACTTGTCTACCTCAGCTCCGTGTTGTAATTAGGCAACGTTTATACATCCCTTTGATGTAAAAGCACTGGTGTTATCCGTGGCTCTGGCTCTGGTTCAGAACTTGGGAAAAGGAAGAGCTGGGGATTAAACCTGCAGCAGGATCTGGTGGTGAGGGGCATGGATACTGTCAGATCTTGAGCGGGGAGAGTGTCAGTGTTTCGAGTGTTGTACAGCAAATATTCAGAGCTCCTTAGCACCAGGGATCCCCAAACAGGAGTTGTGGTCAGTGCTGGAGGAGCCTCCTGTCAAAGACAGACCAGGCTGCCAACATTCCTGTCTTTGCTTTCCGCCTGAAAATGAATAGATCACGTGAGTCCCTAGAGAATTCCATGCATTTATTCAGTTTATGACTATTTTCACAGCACCATGGAATGGTTTGGTTCGGAAGGGACCTTAAAATCATCTAATTCCAGCCTTTCCACTGGAAGGTCGCTCGTGCCATGGCAGTACCACACACCCTGCTTCATTTTCTCCTTGTCTCCTCTCTCTTTCCAGTCTTTCCCTGGTTTGGCCTGGACATCGGAGGGACCCTGGTGAAACTCGTCTATTTTGAACCCAAGGACATCACGGCGGAAGAGGAAGAGGAGGAAGTGGAAAACCTCAAGAGCATCCGCAAATACCTGACGTCCAACGTAGCCTATGGCTCCACGGGCATTCGGGATGTGCACCTTGAGCTCAGGGACCTTACCCTGTGTGGACGCAAAGGCAATCTGCACTTTATACGCTTTCCTACCCATGACATGCCTGCTTTTATCCAAATGGGAAGCGAAAAGCACTTCTCGAGCCTCCATACTACCTTATGTGCCACGGGAGGTGGAGCGTACAAATTTGAGCAGGACTTTCGCACAGTAGGCATTTTTTGGCTTCTATATACCGTTAAGGATCTCTGGTGGTGACGTTTTCTTTGAGGGCTTTGAACTAGAAAACTCCCTCTGCAGGCTCTTGAAACCCCCTCTAAATCTGAATTTTGGAAGTGTCTTCCCCCCCCCCCAACTCCAGTCAGGAAATGCCGTGTGGAGTCAGGTTGAATTGTCCAAATTAAAGCACTTTCTTCCCCGATGTGCACGTAACGTCCTGTCACTCTAAATTAATTGCTCGCTAACGTTCTTTCTTACAAATCTTCCTCTCTGTTCTTAATCTCTGCTGCTGCTGGTCTCAGCCTCGTGGTTGTTTTTTTTTTTGTCCTTCTCATCGCTGTCTTTCACCTGCTTTCTTTTCTTCCTTCGCCCACCTGGTTTCATTTCTAACACCCGTGTGAGTGAGATGCTTGAAGTTCAGTCAGGTTTGGGGGCGAATTTAACTGTCAGGAAGTTCACAGCTGGGGTTTGACTTCCTCGTGTTGCTTCCTTCTGGGTTGGATCCTTGTTCACAGGTGAAGAACATGTGTGATAAATACTTGTTTCATCAGGGCTTGGAAAAATGCAAATAAATGGGCTTTTCATGGAATTACTGAGGTTGGAAAAGACCTTTAAGACCACTAAGTCCAACTCTTAAACCAACACTGCCAAGGCCACCACTGACCCACGTCCCCAAGTGCCACATCCACAGGGCTTTTAAATCCCTCCAGGGATGGGGACTCCACCCCTGCCCTGGGCAGCGCAACCCTTTGAGTGGAGAAATTTTTCCTAATATCCAGTTTTGTGCAGCTGAGGCAGTGGCATGAGGGGAAAATAATTTTGTAACTCCTTCAACCTTGGTTTGTTTTTTTTTTTGATGTTTGTTGGGATGGGTTTTGTTGGATGTTTTGGTCAAACAAAGAAGCCCCTCCTCACTTCTCCTGGATTTTCATGCCAGTGCCTCAGCGTCAGGGCCTAAACCAGGCTTGTGGGAGTTAGTGGGATTCTCTCTTGTGTCCGTCTGTGGATCCAGGTGTTTGTTTTCCCCTGTTTCACACCAGAAGGTTGGGGTAGTTGGGAGTCCCTGTGCTCTCCTGTGACCCATTCTTCCCCAGGCTCTGCAGGGAGCGTGGAGGTGGCTTGGATTGAGCTGGCAGTGAATGCATTTTTCCAGCCCTGACCATAAATCCTTCACATCCCTGCCTGCTCCTTCAATATTCCTCTTTTTCCTTCCCACCAGATGGGTGACCTTGAGCTTTGCAAGCTCGATGAACTCGATTGCCTTATTAAAGGAGTGTTGTACATCGACTCCGTGGGGTTCAATGGACACTCAGAGTGTTACTATTTTGAGAACCCAACGGATGCTGAGAGGTGCCAGAAGCTCCCATTCAACCTGGAGAATCCATACCCTCTCCTCCTGGTGAACATTGGCTCAGGGGTCAGCATCCTGGCTGTCTACTCCAAAGAAAACTATAAACGGGTAACGGGCACCAGGTGAGCACTGAGGGGGGAAAGGGAGTTTTATTTTGGAGTCTGGAACACGTTCCTGCCTTGTAAATCAGGTTTTCAGGGACAAGCTGCAATAAGGGTGGTATGTGGAATGACCAAGCTCCTGCTTTTACTGCAGTCCCTTCTCCCTGCCAGCAAAGATCCCTCCTGGAAGAGAGGATCTGGATTTCATGTTTTGGCGTCTTTACTGCAGCCAGTCTCTGTCAGAGTTGTTTTTTCGGTTGCCCTGCTGCAGGAATTTAAGGGTTTTACTGATCTGTGTGATTAGATCACCTAGTTTGGGATTATCCCAAACACAATGATCGTGTTAACAACTCTTAACCTTGATCCAAGCAGTCAAGGTTTCCATCCTGACTTCCAAAAGTTGCCTGATTTTGGTGGAAGAGATGATGACTTAGCAGTAATTCCCCACGTCTTGCCCTTCTTGAAGATATGGCTCTTGTGTCCAAGCAAAGCCAAGGAGTTCTGTGGCTTTAAGCTTTCCTGAATTCCCAGAAATATAACAACAACAACAATAATAATAATAATAATAATAATAATTTTAAAGCCCCTCAGTACAGTTCTTACTCTTGCCAATCATTATTGGCATCGGTGCACGATAAAGTGAACAGGACAAAGTTTTTCCCCCAGGTTTTGGGTGGCTCTGCCCTGACACTCCAGTTATCCCTCAGAACTAATATTTATTTCAAGATTTAATGTCTCCTGAGTGCTGGGAAGAAGGTGGATGGCATAACGTAGAAAATTAAGGTCTCGTTTAGCACCATGGCCTTTGAGGGATTCCTTACAGGCTGTAAATTATGTGAAGGGAACAGATTTAAAGGAAGATTTCAATTCTGCTTTGCTTGCAGCCTTGGAGGGGGAACCTTTTTTGGTCTCTGCTGCCTTCTCACGGGATGCTCCACCTTCGAGGAGGCCCTGGAAATGGCATCCCAGGGGGACAGCACCAAAGTGGACAAACTGGTTCGGGACATCTACGGGGGAGACTACGAGCGGTTCGGGTTGCCAGGCTGGGCTGTGGCATCCAGGTAACCACCTCCCTGGGTTTTATTTTCACTGGAGGTCCTGCAAGCGTGAAAATCTGGATTTAGGTGGCTCAGGAGAGCAACCATTCCTGAGAGATCTGAGTTGCTGATAGCAACGCTTTTTTAAAGTTAGAAATAGTAGGAATCAATCCTTCCAAGATAAATTGCTTGGGTTAAATTAGCAGTTCGCGTTACCTCCTGGAATTCTGATGGGACCTTTAACCCTAAAACTGTCTTTACAGCTTTGGAAACATGATGAGCAAGGAGAAGAGGGAATCTGTCAGCAAGGAGGACCTGGCCAGGGCTACCTTAATCACCATCACCAACAACATCGGCTCCATAGCGCGGATGTGTGCGCTCAATGAGGTATTTTGGGGGATCTCTTCCCTTGCTCCCTAACTAGAACGTCACCTCTGTGCTGCTGCCTGTTTGAGGGACGTGCCCCCCTCTGAGGAACAGCTCTGGGAGAGGAGGGAAGGATGGGTGGAGGATGTGGAGACTGGATATCTCTCCTGCGTTGTTTTTATGAGTTGCTCTGGGTTTCCTGGCCAAGCCCCACCAACCCCGTGGCCGTTCCCATGTCTTCGGGCTTTCAGCTTCTTTACAGTGCTGCCTTGTTGCATTCATGTCAAGCAGCATTGTACAGGGCTATGAAAGAACAGAGACATCCTCTGCACTGCATCCTGAGCCTCCCACGGGATGAGCCAGGGATTCCAGCATCCTCCCGACTCCTGGATCTCTCTTTACCTTCATTTGCTGACAAAATGAGGCAAGACGTGTCCTAAACAGCCTTGAACTGACTTATTTTCGTGTTGGAGAACAAGCAACTTCAAAGCTCATCACTTGGCTAAGAAGAACTATTTTGGGATTGAAAAGTTAGGCTCGAAGTCTGACTTGAATCTAATATATTGGTTGGTCTTTTCCTTTCTTTCAGAACTGTATTGGTTATGGGCTCCTAAATAGTTTTTTCCCTTCAGTTTAACAGTGGAGATTCATTCAGATGTTTGATGATGAGTCAAAGGCTGGAGTTCAGGGGAGAGAGGGGAGATGGCACTTGATGGTCAGTGTTCCCAGTCAGTATAAGGATTTCATAGCAAAGTCAGCTATTCCTTTTAAATTCCTGAGCTGGGAAGGCTGTAGTTTGGCCTGGGGATTTCTGGGCAGCGAAGAAGAGCCTGGGTCAAAGTGACCTGGCCTTGCTTTCAGAGAGAACTGTGGGTGGTTTTAATGTTCTGCAGATCCTGCCCAACGCTTTCAGCAGACAGTTCATGGAACCACAGGGTCATTAAGGTTGGAAAAGCCCTCTGAGACCATCCAGTCCAACCATTCCCCAGCACTGCCAAGGCCACCACTGACCCGTGTCCCCAAGTGCCACATCCACAGGGCTTTTAAATCCCTCCAGGGATGGGGACTCCACCACTGCCCTGGGCAGCTGGAATTTATCCTTAATATTCCTTTTTTTTTCCCCCTAAACACTTGCAGAACATCAACCGCGTCGTGTTCGTGGGCAACTTCCTTCGGATCAACACCATCTCCATGAGGCTCCTGGCGTATGCCCTGGACTACTGGTCGAAGGGGCAGTTAAAAGCACTTTTCTTGGAACATGAGGTGAAATTCCTTTTTAAAATCTCTTCTCTCTCATGGCAAAATGCAAATGGTGGCACCCACAGCACAGCAGGTCCTCAGGGTAGGGCCAGGAAAAGCAGGGATATATTGTTCCAGTAGCTTGATAGTGGAATTGTTTACCACCGATTTCATCTTGTCCGTGAACTTTAAAACCATTTGCTCAGTTTAGATGGGTAACTGTTGTGCAGCTCTGCTTCCTGATACAGCCATCCAAGTCAGATTTTTATATTTTATTTTATTTCCTGTTTTATAATGTACCTACTTGCAGTTGTGTCTTTCCTTTATATACACCGTATGTGTAATAGCCTGGGGAAGAGAAGGCTCCGGGGGAACCTTTGGGCACCTTCCAGTGCCTAAAGGGGCTCCAAGAGGACTGGAGAGGGACTTTGGATAAGGGCCTGGAGGGACAGGAGAAGGGGGAATGGCTTCCCACTGCCAGAGGGCAGGGCTAGATGGGATATTGGGAAGGAATTGTTGGCAGTGTGGGTGGAGAGGTCCTGGCGCAGGTTGCCGAATTTGAGCTGTGGGTGCCCCTGAATCCCTGGAAGTGTCCAAGGCCAGGTTGGAAGGGGCTTGGAGCAACCTGGGATATGGGA
The DNA here is from genome assembly GCA_013396775.1 of Cephalopterus ornatus. Classification (NCBI taxonomy): domain Eukaryota; kingdom Metazoa; phylum Chordata; class Aves; order Passeriformes; family Cotingidae; genus Cephalopterus; species Cephalopterus ornatus. The sequence continues at coordinate 22,459 of VZRE01000652.1, forward strand.
AGGTGTCCCTGTCCGTGGCAGGGGGGACTTGGAACTGGACGACCCTTGCAGTTCCTTCCAACCCAAACCATTCCATGATGCCGTGGCTGTGACTGGTGTGTCAGGTGTGTGCCCACGTCCGAGTTCTCAATGGACATTCCCGTTATTCCTCAGGGTTACTTCGGCGCCGTCGGTGCTCTCCTGGAACTCCTGGACTCCGCCTGACCCCTGCAGACTCAGTGTTGGACCTACGGATTTGGGGCATTCCCTGGGCCGCTGGTTTGGAGGTCACTGAGCCCACGTTTCACCTGCTCAGACTGTCCCTGGGGTGCCCTGTGGGGTCAGCCCGGGGCTGGGTGTTTGTACGAGCTGAAATCCATCTCGGATCCCAGCGCAGGTTTGTTCCGAAGGACGTGCATGGAATACACTGGCTGGACGTGGGGGTGTACGGCAAGGTCTGTGGGGCATTTCAGTCACATGAAATTGCCCGTTTTTAGGTAGGTTACTCCATATTTGATGACGGTGACAAAGCAGGGGACGGGCACTCCACTCCTCCCACTGGGATCCCCCGGAATGCCGAGCACCCGGGTCACAGTTCTGTGTTCACAATCAAAGCTGTCGCGTTCTCCACGTGCTGGGAATGGTCTGGGAAGGGGGAAGAGCATCAGCACAGCCCTGGTGTGTAACTCCCTACAGAGCACTTGATCTGTGGTGGCCTGTGGGACACCCTGGGCTGGCAGCCAGGCGTTGTTCCTGTTCCACACGTCCTTATCGCTGTCCTAGGGATGGAAGGTACGGCACAGCACGGATCTGTGCCTCGGGGGGATTCCCATTTCAGCCTCCAGCACTCCTACACTGCCCCTTTGGGACAGTGTTTGGGGTGTCTGTCTGTCAGCCTCCAACCCTGAGATCTAACAGCAAATTTGAGGATGAAATAGAGGGATTTGTTGTTTGTTTGTTCGGGATTTTCTTTCCGTTATCAAACTTGGCTGCCCAGAACTCCACCAAAGAGACGCTTCCTTCAGTCACACTCGGATCTCTGTCGTGTTCCACATTGCATTTATTAATGGCTGCACTCCTGGCGTTTTTGGGGAATCCTCCCCCTTCCCGTGTGCATGCTGTGCTCCCAGTTTTCCCTGTGCCTGCTCCCACACAGCCTACGAGCGGGGTGGAACCCCTGTGAAAGCTGCAGCCTTGGGATGGGGGTTGGGATGGATCCTGCACGCTCAATAAACGCTGTCTCAAAGCCACGAGGTACCTGCACCTTCCCTCGGGATGGGAGCTCACGGAGACACGGCTTTGGAGCTGCTCCGGCTTCCCAGGGAGCAGCTCCATGGAGCAGCCGCCCTTCCCTGAGCAGGGGAAGCTGTTCAGATCCTTCACATCAGGTCACACCTCTTAGGCTTTATCCCAGGGTATCAGAATGACCGTTACTCTGACTCCAGCACACTCTTTTAAGATCCTGGTTTCTTTCCGGAGAAGCTGAATTCCAGCTCCTCTGATCCCCACACCCCTCATGAGCCCGGGTGGAAGGGCTGGAAGCTTGTAAATCCCATCCAGCTCTGCCCATTGCTGCATCCTGAGATCTGAGTATTCACCAGGTGGGATCCCTGTGTGGTGCTTCCCTCTGGAAAGGGAAGAAACTCTGGATTTGGAAGGTGTTTGCTGGTTAGATCAATGTGGTGCCTCTGTCAGCTCTGCTGGGTAAGTCCAGGCACTGAACACGGAGCATCTCCCAAACCTCAGCTGAGTCTGGGTTGGAATTTGGGACACAGCCAGGGATTTGACAACAGTAAAATAGGGGGAAAAGAGCACAGAGCTCACATGGGAGGTGATCTCTGCTGGATGGGGAAGAAAATGTGCTTTTCCTGCAGGGTAACACAGGTTTTGGTCGTGTCCTGCTCTGTGTTCCATAATGTGGTGCTTCAGAGGTGAGGGCTGGGAGGAGGATCATGCAGGTCATGGAATAGTTGGGGTTGGGAGGGACCTTAAAGATAATCTCATCCCACCCCGTGCCACAGGCACCTTCCACTAGCCCAGGTTGCTCCATGCCCAGTCCAGCCTGGCCTTGGACGCTTCCAGGGATCCAGAGGCAGCCACAGCTTCTCTGGGCAAGTTGTTTGCTTTCTCATTTACTCTTCATTTCTCACGGAATCACACAAAAGGTGCCCAAACTCAGTGCATTAAAAGCAGCTCCGCTTCCCTGGGGCTGCCTGAAGGGTGTCCAGGCTCGGCTCTTCCTGTACCACACCAAATGTACCACACACCCACACCCCCACCCCCCAGCTGCCGCTTCGCCCGCCCTCACGGCCAAAACTCATGGAAAACTTTGGCTTTTTGGAATGTCAGTGTGCCCGGGACCTGTGTGGCCCCTTGGTGTAACAGCTGACCCGGGTGTGATGCCGACCCCGTGGGTGTGTGGCGAGGGTGTGTGAATCCTTGGGATACGTAGGGAAAACGCTGGGCTTTGTTAAAGCAGGAGCTGAGGGCTGGGGATGGCAGAACCGCCTTGGCTGTGGAGAGCTGGGAAACCTCTGCAGGAATTCCCAGCACCAATCCCACAGCCTGACCCACCACATCCCTTGCCCCGAGGCACTGGTGTCCCTGGGCACAGCATCCCGTGGCTTCTCCTGTGTCCATGTAACTCCTTTTTCTCTGGATTTGGAGTAGATCCAGCACGGTCTGATCCCAGCAGCAAAGTCCCTGGCGTAGTGTTTGTCCTTTTTTCTTTTTTGTAAACTGCTTGTCTTTTTCTTCTTGTAATAAAATATCACAGTTATTTTTTACATGCTTGAAACCCTTGTTTGCTTCTTGTGTCGTTCTTGGAGCTCCAGCGGAGTGGGACTGATGGTGGGAGCGAGCGGGAATGTGCTGGGGGAGTTGGGGTCAACCGGTTGGATTTTAGAACCTGATTGAAAATAATCGTTGGCAGTCCTTGATTGTTCTTCTCTCCCTGCGCGTTTCAGGCTCTGGGAATCGGATTTACTTCAGAGCATGTTAAGGGGGGGAGGGGGGCGGAAATTAAAGAGCATTATTCTGGGGTGAATTGAAGCATTTTTGGCTTTGATTAAATAGTTGCTGATTGTTGCTTTGGAGGCCCTTTGGCCTTTGATGCAGGAGTGATACGGATGAGATTGGAGGTGGAGGTGCAGCATCAAGCCAGAGCAGGAGCTGTGGGGTGGAAGCACCAAAAATAACTTGTGTTTTGTGCAGCTTGGTGTGAGATCCAGACTCTGTCCCAGCAGCAGGAATTATCCAGCAAGATCAACCCAAAATGGCTGGGAGGGCAGCCAGTTCTTGTAAATTCTTTTGGAGAAGGTGAAGGAGGACAATGGAGGAAAGGCTTTAAGTTGAATAAGCGTAGATTTAGGTAAGATTTTTACGGAGAAATTGTTCCTTGTGAGGGTGGGGAGGCCCTGGCACGGGTTGCCCAGAGAAGCTGTGGCCGCCCCTGGATCCCTGGAAGTGTCCAAGGCCAGGTTGGATGGGGCTTGGAGCAGCCTGGGCTAGCGGGAGGTGTCCCTGCTTAGGGCTTTGAGGTCCCTTCCATCCCAAACCATCCCGTTACTGGGGTCTCCCGGTGGGATGCGGTGCCGGGAAGCAGCCGGCACTAGAGGGCAGCAGCCCCGCGCGCCGGGCAGGGACGGGGGACAGCGGGACAGGGACAGGACAGGGACAGCAGGACAGGGCATGGTGGGGTTCCTGCTTCCTCCCCCGCACCAAGGTCCTGCAGGGATCCCATCCCGGGATGGCTCCAGCTCAGCCACCCCCATGGGGACAATCCAAGGGGATTTTTCCACCTGGCTGGGCACACGCGGGGGAAGAGCGGGGATGGAACGAGGTGAGCAGGGCACGGTTCCGAGCTGCACCGCAGGAGATCCCATAGCACAGAGGCTGGGCGCTGAACCCCCGGATCCTATGGGAGCTTGGCCTTAGCGGGTTGGGCCGGGATTTGGGCTGGGAAGGTTGGCTGAAGGGGGAATATCCTCTTCCTAAAAAGGGAAGCCCAGGCTGTGCCTGGAACCCTCCAAATCTCCCTTGGCTGGGGATTTCGGGATGCCCAGCAGCCAACCTGCCCGCAGGGGGTGGTGTCCCCATCGGCAGCGGCCCGGAGGGATGATCTGCACCGGGAGAGGGATGTGCTGGGGCAGGGAGACATGGACAGCAGGATCCCCAACCCCAAACCAGCCCGTCTTCCAGCCCCTCTGGGATCCCACTCCCTCTGGAGACATCCCCGTGGTGACACAGGAATGAGGGATGGGGGGGACAGACCCCCTCAAACACACCCCCGCTTCCAAAACCTGCTTTTATTTACATTTCAAGTCAAATCACATGCGAACTCTTGGTTTGGGCTTTTTTGTTGTCTTTTTTTTTTTTTTTCCTTTCCTTAAGAAGAGTGTGATTAGCAAAAAGGACGCATTATTAGAATTTCCAAATAGCAATTAAATATACAAAAATAGAGCTTACAAAAAAACCAAACAAACAAGAGGAAAAAAAAAAAACCAAAAACCAAAACAGCGAATGTTTTAAAAAATATTCTGCTGCAGAATCCGTAGTGTACAAACACGTCTATGAGGCTCCACGCTCCATAAACAGTCCTGGGAGGAATTTACGGGATGGAGGGATGGCACCCGGAGCACCCCCCAGCCCTGCACCCCGGAAAGCCGCTGCCGTGTAATACTGATGACCCCCTCCCCAAAATCCAGGGAATACGAGTTGTGAGGATGGCGGGGGACACCCACATCTGTGGCTGGAGAGGTGAGGGGGTGGCCCAGATCCCCCCCACGCTGATGGTGGGTTTAGGGGGCTGCCCAGAGACCCCCAGGGCCAGGCTGGAAGCGATGGGATGATCCCACAAGCCAGGATTTTTGCCTGCCCCCTCCATGCCATGGCTCTCACTGCTGATGGGTGACACCAGGATGGTGCCCATTCCAGGGACTCCTGAGGTAGCCAAGGAGGGGGACAACCACCCCCAGGCAGGGCAGGTGGGGAATCCAAACCGAGGAGACCCCACACAGCCACCACCCGCTGCCGGCGCCCAGGGGGCACCCAACCGCAGCACGATCCCGGGGGCCAGACCCCGCTTCCTGGTGGGAATGGCAAAGGCAAAGGAACCAAAGGCGAAGAGGAGGGAGCAGGAACCGGCCGTGGTGCTCCAGGGTCCCCTCTGCGTTCGGGGCACCGTCGGCGGTCGCGGGAGGCACCGGGAGCTGGAAGGGACGTCGAGGCGTTCCAGGTGCCGCCGCGCTGCTTCCCGGCGGCCGCGGCGCTGGAGAAGGGATGTGCTGGAAGAAGGATGTGGTGCTGAGGATCCCGAGCCCCCTCCTCGCCCCGGCAGAGGAACCGAGCCCGGGCTCGAGGGTCAGGGCCCTTCATCCGTCGGGATTCGGGGCTCCCCGGCTGCGTCCCCGGTGCTTTGGCTGTGTCCGAGCGCCGCGGGCGGGAGCGGCCCCGGCCCGGCCCCGGCGGGCACTATACGATGTTCTGGGCCCCGGGCAGGGGGCCCTGGGGGGGGCCGGGATCCGGCTTCCCATGGAGCTGTGCCAGCTGCAGCACCGGCATGTTACACAGCGGGCACACCTTCCGCACCTCCAGCCACTTGATGAGGCACCTGCGCGACACGGGGGGACACGGGAGTTAGAGGGGACACACCTGGGATGGGGGGGACACACCTGGAATGGTGGGGACACACCTGGCATTAGTGGGGACACACCTGGAATAGTGGGGACACACCTGGCATTGGGGGGGGCTGCAAGAATCCCCCCCTAAAACCCACTGACCCCTCCCCCTGGGGCTTTGCTGCTGCCTCCAATTTTTAATTCACCGTTTGGATGTCTTTATATTTCATTGGGATTTTGTGTGTGTGTGTGCATAAATACATGGATTTTGTGGAGACAGATTCTATATATATATCTATGTATATATATATAAATTTATATTTATGATTATAAAATAGATATAAAAATTTATACATGTACAAAAATTAAATAAAATATATAAAGATGTCTATGAATACATATAAATATATACAGAAATTATACATAAGCTATATAATATAATATGTAATAACACATATAATGTATACATTTATGAAAAGATAAAATATGTAAATTATTATATATACTATAATACTATTACATGTTATATGTTCTATTATATATAATTATATACTATAGAAATATACAAAGCATATAATATATGGATAACTATAAAATATAAATAATATAAAATAATATATAAAACATGTTATGTATAAGTAAATATAAAAATGCATTATATAAAAGTTAATAGAAATCTATATTATATACTTTAAATGTATATATACTATGCGTATATATACTATGTATATACACGTGTGCACATATATATGTATATATAGAGTATATACTATATATAGTATATTATATATAGTATATACTATATAGTATATATCGTATATATATTCTTACATAGTAATAATATATATTATTACATAGTATTGGATAACATATCTATAATTAATATATAATATATATATTATATAGTGTTACTATATTAAACATAATATTAGTATATATAGTAAATTTTAGTGGTTTTGCTTTATATAAACCACGCATATATAAAATATATATATTTACATTTTTCCTGGAATTACAGGCTGAGTTGGAAGGGATCCATGAGGATCACCAAGGCCAACTCCTGACCCAGCACAAGGGCCACCTACAAGGTGAACCCCAGACCCTGGAGCGATGCCCAAGACCCTGCAGATCCCTGGGGAGCTGTTCTGGTGGTTCTGGGGATCTATTTCATAAATTTATATAAATTTTATAGATGTAAATACACACACACAAGGGACATGAAGAGCTTGGAATATATAAAGTGTGTATATATATATATATATAAATACATATATATGTGAAGCACTTTTGTCAGCTTTTGATTGGATCTTTGCTGCTCCACATGCTCTAATTCATTCAATAAGGGGCTGCAATTCCTGCGCCTGGAATGGGGGTGGGAAGAGCCCCCCGAGGAGGAGCAGCAGCACCAGGAGGCCTCAGGCCAGGAGCCCCGCCCAGTCCCAGTGCCCACACTTACTTCCTGTGGAAGGCATGTTTGCAGGGACAGATCCCCAGCTCGTCCTTGGGCTTGAACTCCTCCAGGCACACGGCACAGATCTGGAAGGGTCGGGATGCAGAGGGAACGTCAGTGGTCAGGAAGTAACATTTGCACACAAAAACTACGGGGGTGTCTCTGAACCAGGCAAAATCAGAGAATCCTGGAATGGTTTGGGTTGGAAGGGACCTTGAAGATCATCTCGTTCCAACCCCTGCCATAGGCAGGGACACCTTCCACTAGCCCAGGTTGCTCCAACCTGGCCTTGGACACTTGCAGGGATCCAGGGGCAGCCACAGCTTCTCTGGGCAACCTGTGCCAGGGCCTCTCCACCTGCATCAGAGGGGTGAAATCCTCCCTGAAACCTTCCCAAATTTCATTGCCCAGGCTGAGCCTCGGGTCTCCCTTTCCTGGCGGAAGGGACCCCAGAGCCCTCCCAGAGCAACAGCCACGAAGCTGGGATGTGTTTGATGTGCCAGGAGCTTTTAGGGTGCAGGGGGATGGATCCACACTGCTGCTGTCCTCAGGTCTGAGCTGCATCCACAGGGATAACTCTAGGAATAGGAAAATGCAAAGGCTGCATCTATCCCCGGGCTGGGAAAGCTGGTGGCTGCTTTCCCAGCAGGCAAAAGACTGAGCCAAAACCTCCTTCCCCGCTTAGTCCTGACTCATTTTGGATATTCACAGAGATTTTGGGTATTCCTGGCTGGTTTTCCCAGCCCCCTCGGCCCGGGATCTCTGTCAGTCCACAACAAGGGCCAGGCGCAGCTGCTGGGACCATCCCCCAAGGAACACACACATCCCGAGCTCCCCCAGGGCCTGGGAGAGGCGAATGATGGAAAAAGGGGAAAACCGAACCCAGAGACAGGGCGGGCGCTTTCCCCTCCCCAGGGCTCCAGGCAGCCGCCCCGTCATGTTGGAAAATTCCCACCCCGTGCTCTGCTTTCCAGAAACACTTACTGTAAACGCCAGGATCCAAATGCCCAAAAAGGGCTATTTTGGAGCAAACCCCTTCCAGCCTTTCCCAAACCCCAGGGAAGAGCCTGAGCTGCTCTATCCCTTTCCCCACAGACTTCTCGTCCTCCCCAAAAGCTGGGAGAGCTGCGGAGAGCTGGGAACAGACGTGGAGGAGGAGGGACGGAGCGGGACGGAGCGTTCCCGACTCTGGCACATTCCCAAATCCCTCCCACAACCCGTTTCTCACCCCGGGAAGTGCTTTGAAGTCCGTGTGCCGACAAAAAAACCCCACTGCAGGTCGATTGCAGGGAGAGGATCAGAAACAGGGGCCTCCAGGGGGGACTGCTCGGAACCCCGGGGCCCTTGGGATTTACCCCCCCTGACGCGGGGAGCAGAGGGTGAGGATAAAACATGGGATGGGCTCTGCCCAGGGAATTAAAATCAAATAAATAGTGGCTTCTAAACAACTGGAGCTGGCACTGAGCAGATGAGTGGCCTCGTGCCCAGGACGTGGGTGGGCATTTCTGTTGTCTTTAGGGGAATAAATAAATCCAGCCCGTGTCTGACGCGGGATTCGAGCACATTCCTGCTCAACTTCAGCGGGAAAAACGGGCTGCAAATAGGGACACTCAGCCCCCAAAGGCCTGGAAGCTCATGGAGAACAACGGAGGTGTTTCAGACCTCAGGGGCAGGGAGGGAGAGGTGGATCTCCCTCTCCCAGGGGCTGGGGGAGGGTGTTTATCCCGGACTCTGGTTTTCCCTGACCAGAGCTGCGCTGGATATCGTCATGCTCCAGAGGGGACGTCCCCGCCCAGGGACACTGTTTATCCAAGGCCCAGCTTTCCTTGGCCTCCCTTTATCCACAGCTCCTTATCGCTGCCATAATAATAAGGCAATAAATAATAATAATGGTGCAGTAAAAGCTTGAGGGGAGCCAAGAGGAGGGAGATGGTTTAATCCAGGCCTTTGCAGAGGTGCCTTCGCCCTTTCCAAAGCACGCCTGGATGTGTGCCCTGCTCCCAAGGGAGTTAAATTTGAGGATTTGCCCCCTCCCCACTGTGAGGAAGAGGAGGGTGAGGGAGCCTTTGCTGCCCAGGACGTGCTCACCTCGTGAAGGTTCAGCTCCTTCACCTTCTCTTTGAGTATAACCTGCAAGACAAAGTGCTGGGGTCAGGACAGAGCTGCTGCTGTGAGCATTCCCAGGAAAATTCTTCATAGAGAGATGCAGTTGAGTGTCTCAGTAGAACTGGGAACCCCCCAGTAAACCTGGCACAGCCAGGGAGTGCGTGGGGCCTTCACGCCTGAGCAGGGACAGGAAGGTGGCAGTGCTGGCACCGACATAACCACGAACACAAGGACCAAATCCAGGAGGTTTCTTCCCAGATTTAACCCTCCTGGGCTCCCACACTCTGCCACAAGCCCCTGCATGGATATCTGCTGCTTCATTCTCACTCCATCCAGGCTGAACATCTGGAGAGGGCCATAAATCCAGGACAACGGTTTGCTATCACCCTGACCCCACCCGGTTTCCTGCTTGAACATCGGATCAGAGGCAGAAAAATCCCATAAATCCTGGAGAAAACAGGATGTGGAAGCAGCAACTTGACACCCACCTCTGGGCCCTGTTTATTTTAACTGGGGAGTGCGGGTGTGTGCAGGGAAGAGCTGGGATTGCCAAGGGGACACGGAGCTGTTCCCTGCGAGAGCCCTGTGGGTTCGGAGCAGCCGGGTCCGATCCTGGGAGCAGATTCAGACCCCACAAAATATGGTTTGGTGGCTGGGGATGTTCCCACTGCTTGGCAGAAAACCTGGAGACCTGCGGATGAGCAGGTGAGGGATGGTCCTGGGGGGCCCAGCTGGTAGAGAACAATTAAATCACCAGGGACAGAGATTGTTACAACTGCTCTTCCAGGGCCAAAAACCTCCCAAGGAGAGGATCAGCACGAGGAAACCTGATGGAGTGGCTGCTCCAACGTGCATTTGGTGCTAGGCATGAAGGGGAAGAAGAGGAAAACTTCCTGGGGGTCTCATCTCACCTGTTTGTAGGCGTAAAGCTCTTTGTGTGCCTGGTGCCTGAGCCTGCAAGGAAACCAGGGAAACGTGAAGACAGGCAAAAAACCCCAGGATTACTGTAACACCTCGAATGTTTCCCTTCCCTCCTTTCCAGATCTAAACCATTATTTTTTAGTTTTTCTTTTCAGAACTGAGAATGGCCTCATGAAACAACATGTTTAAGAAACATCCAATTTTCCCTGTCGCTGGGAAGGGAATGTCTCCATCCCAAAGCACACAGCTGTTCCCCTGTTCCTCTTTTGAGGACTTGCAGACATCACCCACACCGTTAAGACCAGTAAAAGCTGATGAGTGAATCACAAGCTGCCACAAATCCACCCCGCCGCCCCCCAGTTGCCAACAATTCCTAGACTGGAGAGAGCACTGTTTTCCAAGTGATGGGGACTCAGACCTGAGGAAAGCTCCACTCCTACTCCAGCAAGGATGGGGAAGGAGACCTTCCTGCCCTGAGGTTTCCCACCATCCTGCTGCTTGGGCAACGCTGGGTTCCTCAAACTCTGTGTTATTCTCAATTCTACGATCAACTGAACAACATCCACTCCTGGAGCAAATCAATGGATGGAGATGAATGGGATGAACCTATTCCAAGAACACCTGCTGCAGTGGGAAGTCCGGCTGGTGGCAGCAGGAATGGCTGGATCCATCCCCTCCCTCTCCAGAGCCAGAACTAAGAGCAGCCTGTTTTCCACAGCCCAAGGGAGCGCTCCACAGGCATCCACTGGCTGGAGAAGCCCATTATGATCCCAAAATAAATACATTTAAAATAAAAAATAACTAATATTGCCTCTCATTACCAGACATGGCTCTTAGTGAAGTGCTCTGGAAGCTCGGGAGGGAAGACATCTAAGCTAAAGACTTGGCCAAGGACTTTCCATAAGGAGTCAGCGTGTGGCTGCAGGGCTTGGAGAGCTGTAGGAGTATTTTCCCCAGCCAGCCCTGAGTCTGAATTCGGAGGGAAACCCCCTTGCCTGGAATTTAATTTCTCTGAAAATATTATTCTGGGGGCTGCCTCAAACCCCTGGCTGAGCTCATGGGGGTTTTCCAATCCTGCCATGCTGCAATGGGTGAGATATAAAAACAGGACGGAAAAATATCCTTGTGCTGGGATCCCCCACCTAAAACGTGGGCCTTAAAAGTTGAGGAATGAGTAAAAACACACCTTAATGCTGCAGAGAGAGATGCAGAAAGTTGGCTCCTGAGTCCCAAATTTTATGGGGAGCCACTCCTCCTGCTCCAGCAGTGCTGCCTGGCAGGAACCTTCCTGCAGAACCATGGAAAACCCTGCAGCAGGCAGGGAAGAGGAGGAGGAGGAGATGGAGGAGGAGGCCGGGGTCGAATCCCTCCACCAGTGACCCCAAGCAGAAACATGAGCAGAAGATGCAGGAACAATAGAGAAAACAGGATGAAACCGGCCCAATCCACAGGGATCCGGTGGCTGGGAAAGCGGTTATGAAACACAGATGGAGAGAGGCACGGCATGCGGCTGGAGACCACATACAACGGGAAAACTCTCCTGGAATGGGAAGAAACATCCATCTGATGGATCCTTGGCCACCAAGGATTCGGTGAGCCAAAGCCACCGGAGTATCTGGACCAGCAATGGGGAAGAAGGAGCCACCTGGCCCTGGATCTGCGCAGCTCCGTGCCGTGAGCACGGGTGCTATGATGCCATGGGCTGGTGCTGAGCTAGACAGGGAGTTATTCCCAAAAAATCTCTCCCTGGAGGTTACGGGGAGCAGCATGAGCACATCTGGTGCCGGAGCGCACGAGCTCTGTCTGCTCCTCCACGCTTCCCTTCCAAAGCCAGGATCCAGAGCCAGATGGATCCTGGTCGGGCCTGGTGCAGCTGTCATAAGGAGACCCTGGATCCTGGCAGGCCCAGGGCTCCATCCATCTCGTGTCAAAGCGCTGTGACTCGGGAGGAATTTCTGGCAGATGTCTGCCCGAGATAAGGGACCACACAGCGCGTGGCTGCGGATCGTGTGCGCGCCGTCACCCAGCCCCGAACTTAATATCCGCCTCTCCTGCGCTTTGGGATGTCTTCCCGCAGGAATGGGAGCGCCCTGCTCCTCTGGGGGACTGAATCACCTATGGCAAGGAAATGACTACAGGAATAAAATGCAGAGGGAAAACCTTTTGCAGATTTACCTCCAAGATCTGCTTACTTAAGGCTCTGTAGGAGAACAAATAGAAAGGCAGGCACTGACTCTTTGCCCCATCACTGTGTTGCTGTTTCCAGCCTGGCTGGGCTCCTTGGGCTCTTCATGGAATCACAGAATCATTTAAGCTGGAAAAGCCCTCCAAGACCATTGAGTTCCCCCAGCACTGCCAAGGCCGCCACTGACCCATGTCCCCAAGTGCCAGAACCACAGGGCTTTTAAATCCCTCCAGGGATGGGGACTCCACCACTGCCCTGGGCAGCTGTGCCAGGGCTGGACAACCTTTCCAGAAAGAATCTTCCCCAATATCCAAACCTAAACCTCCCCTGGCACAACTTGAGGCCATTTCCTCTCATCTTATCCCTTGTTTCCTGGAAGCAGAGCCCGACCCCCGCCGGCTCCCCCCTCCTGTCAGGGAGTTGCAGAGCCAGAAGGTTCCCCCTGAGCCTCCTTTTCTCCAGGCTGAGCCCCCCCAGCTCCCTCAGCTGCTCCTGCTGCTCCAGCCCCTTCCCAGCTCCGTTCCCTCTTCTGGACACAAAACCCAACCGCAGCGTTGGATCCTGGCAGGTCTGAATGCAGAAGGAAACAGCCGCATAAAAAATGGGCTTTTTAGGGGCTGTGTTCCCTGCACCTCCTGGAGACTTTGAGCTGCCCTAGCCTGGGCAGCGATAAGCCCCATGTGATCCTGCAGAAAGCATGGAGAGAGGATGCTGCAGCCTTCACCCAGGGTGAGCGTGGCATCGCTCAGCTCAGCATCCTTCTGGACTGGGTTTTATGGGACTGAAGGCAACACGATTTTATCACTTTCATTAATTCAGCAGAGATCAGGCACAACCAGCCACCTGCAAACTTTAATTTCCTTGTTCTTCCCTTTTTTATCTGTATTTTTTCCAAGCAGAGGCAGCAGCTGTGAGGGACCCCAGCTCCGACCTGAGTGGTTCGCAGCAGCGGAGCTCAAGATTCACCTGGACAGTGCCCAGGTAACGATGATCTTTGCTGGGCTTTGTGCTGAAATCCCTGTCAGACTCTTTTTTGAGCCAATCCAATTAATTAAAAATGCAACTTTTCCTCCCTTTGGAGCTGGCAGCGTGTTCTGTATTGACACAGCTGAGAAGCACAGCCCATGTTCTCTCCTCCTCTGGCACATCCTTTATTTAAGGCCTCAGCTCTGGATTTGGGGCGAATACACCAGACACTGGCTTTTCCATGGATGCAGAGGAGAGCTGCACGGGATGCTCTGATTCCGAGCAGGCCATGAGAACCAGGGTGGTGTCACAAGCCTCACTTGGTATTTGCCAAATATTTGCAGATGTGGAGTCACGGGAAAGGAGGGAGAGGGAGGGGATGGGCTGTGTTGACTCTGCACCTGTGGGGGTGCTGTTACCTGCAAATAACCCCTATGGATACCAGTGGAGCCCTGGAGCTCCTGAGGGGACTGTCCTGGCCCTCTGCCTGGGTTGGTCTCTCTGCCCTTGCAGGTGGGTGGTCCTCATCCTGCTCTCCACCTACAAGGCTCCCCAAACCCCACCAGAGCTCATTTTGTAACCCCCACAAGCTGTGATTACACAGCAGCTTCCGTGGAGGCGGATGCTCCCGGGACACTGGCACAGCTAAAACCCACGGCACGGCAAAACCCTCCAAAACAGGGGCTGCAGGATCCTGTTTTGGTTCTGTTTTGCCAATAAAAGAGCTGAGGGAGGAGGTCTGAAGAGCCATTTGTAGAGCCTCTATAGAGTTTCAGGCTATAAAGGGATCACTGGATGATCTAATCCAGCCTCCCATCTATCATGGGTCGCTAAATAGCACCTCGGGAACAGGAGCCAAAATGTCTCGTCCAGAAAGGTCCTCGGTCTTGATTTAAAGACGTGAGGAGACACAGGACTTGCCACTTCCTTGCTGGCTCCTTTCACCGGTTACTCACCCTCTCTCTTACAACACGCCTCCAACTTCTAAATTTAAAGATCTTCTGGCTTGACCTTCCAGACATTACTCCTTGTTATTCCTTCTTTGGGGCAGAACACACCCAGCCAGACCTGGTGCCCAGGAAAATACTCTCAAAGCCTAAAACACCACTTCATTTTCCGAGCGAGCCATATGGATTCAAGCCCCACCTGAGCAAAACACGTCCTTGAGCCTTCTGAACACCTTTGGTCTATTTTTTTTTTTATTTTTTTGCATCCCCTCCCACTGGTGTCCCAGTTAAAACACAAATACTGGGTGTAAAACCCAGCACAAGACCTTGCTAACATCGAGCACTGTGATGTTAATGGGAACAACCACCTTGTCTACCAGGACGGATAGACGTGCTGCAGCTTAAAACACCCTTTTCTTGTGCATAATTGTGGGGAAAAAAATTAAGATACGATGCTCATGCAGCCCAAATCACCCCTGGGTAAACCTGGCTCTGGGATCATCTGCATGTTTTATGAGGTTTTGCTTCGTACAGAGCTGAAAATGGGTGGAAATTATCAAGTATTTAGAAGGTGACATGGAAATCTCGCTTCCCAGGTCTACAAAAGCAGGACAAAATATTTTTAGCAGCCTCTGGATAGAAAACCTGGTGGGAATGGCTGCTGTGAGCAGGCTCCATGGGGCAAGGAGAGACTGGGAATCTGTCTTACCAGGACAGAGGAAGGGGATGTATGACAAGCAGGGAGCTGGGGCCAGCTGAAAAGCCAGAGAGAAGGGAAAGGGGATGGAAAAGCTGGAGAGGAGAGCTCTGGGCACACAGGATTTTGGCTGCCACTGCTGACAGTGACGCCCTCTGCTCCCAGCCACAGGCAGAGGTGCAGCCAGTCCCCCATCCCGGGTTCTCAGCTCACCTCGCCCCCTCACCACCTCAATTCCCAGGCACTGCACTTTTCCTCACTTGGCTCCTGTTTTCCCTCCAGCAGGAAGAGTTTCTCCTCTCAATTAGCAGCCCAACGATCTCCCCAACGGCCCATAACATAATTAAAATAAGCCCCAAACTGGAACAACCTTTGGCCCTCCCACCCTGCTCCCCATCGCTCAGATTAACACATCAACTCTGCATCATTAATCTCCAAACTGCGCTGTTGAAGGAGCAATTTGTGCCCAATAACCAACGGAGCAGGTATTAAACATTCCTTAAGCACATGGGACACGAGTTACTCATTACAGGGGCAAACGTGTTGAAACATTAAGCAGAAAGCAGGGACCATAAAACATCCCTTCCCAGGCTTTTTCATTCCATGCCTGTTTGAGCACGTGTGTATCTCCTGGTTTTTTTAAGTGGATAATGTGACTGCTTTGTGGGATGTCAGGTTCGTGGAAAGATAAGGTGATGCCACCCTCTTTTTGGGATGGAGAGGGATCAGTGGCAGGCTCAGAACCAGGGAAGCTCTTGGGGAATGCTCCCTTACAACCTTCCCTTACCTGATCAAGTAGCAACAGAAGAGCAAACTGAGGATGAAGACGAAGATGGCCGTGCCAAAAACCACGATGTATATGTTGAGAGGAAGGTTCTGGAACCCGATGTTCGGCATCCTGAAACTGTAATGCTGGAAGTCCGAGCTCATGGGTAGGCTGTGGAGACAGGGAGAAAATACGTGGATGTGAGGCTCTTTCAGGATGCGCTCTGGAGGCCAGCAGTGCCTCCAAAGGGAGGCGGAGGGGGAAGGAGATGACTTCTCACTCGTCCCCCTCCGAGGTGAAGTCATCCTTGCCCAAAACTGAGCCCCCAGCTTGGTAAACCTGAAAACAAAGCAGGGCCGGATCAGCCAGGGCTGGGATTTTCCCTCTCCTGCTGTGAGCTGCTCCTCCAGCTATTTTCCTTACACACATCACCCTTCCAGTTAAACGCTGCATCAGATGGATGGCTGGGAATTGCATCCAAGCAGCCCTAGTGTCCCTCAAACCCCTCAGTAAAGTAACTGGGTAAAAATACTGAAATTAGCCAGAAAGCCCTGGAGCAAGGCAGTATTTCCTTCCTTTCCCCTCCAGCAGTTTCCACAACCAATTCCTCATTCCTTAGAATCCCCCCTCCGAAACCACTGAGGGCCTGACATCGCCAGCAGGAGGGAGAGGGGACAGGAACGTTCCCAGGCCATACAGCAGCACCGCCAAGAGAAATCACAGGGAGACTGTGGAGTCTGTAAAAGAGGCTTTGTTTGTTTTCCAGTGTGAGATCCGGGTTTGGTGGTTTAAGAGTGGTTTTTGCAGGTCTCAGCTTTAACTCCCCAGCACCAGCCCCCCCAAGGAAAACCCCGAGGCACTGGCGGCCAAGAGGAAGGCGCGGCGATTTTGGCTGTCACGTACCACTTCTGCGACGCGTGACCAGAACCTCCCTCCCCACGGAGAGCCCCCGGTTAAACCCCGAGCAGCTGCCTGGGATAACGACTCTGGTGCACCATCTCCCCCGCCAGGATTTTAATTGCACTTATTTATTATTCCTTATCTTTCCATCGCTCTCTGAGCCGTTCGCCCTCGGATGAGCCCAACCGTCGCTGGCCAGGCACAGAGTTCCCCCGCCCCCAGCTCAGAAAAGGAAGTTACAAAATACACCTTGTTTTCCCTTCTGCCCACGGCAGAGGGCTGGACGCGGCGCGCGATGAAGTTTGGCAACAAGCAAGGAAAGTACCTGCAGTCTGAACGCTGTTTGCCAAATAAAATCACCGAGGGATAACAAAACCCTCCCCTGGAGCGGGGAGTTTTCGACGGCGCAGCAATTGCACAGCTCCTCGTTTCGCACGAGGTGAGAGGACAACGGGGAAAACTCAGGATCTCAACCCAAACGTGCCGGGGAGCGACCCTCTGAAATCAGAGTGTCCTCTGAATGCCCCTTCAAGCAGCATCCTCACTCCTGAACCTCTTTTTCCCACTGAGGTCCCTTTTTTGCAGAACCCTTTGGGCTTTCCTCTGTCTTGCCATCATACACGCTGGGAGCAGACTCACCTTTCATCCCAGCTGCCCCACCGGCTCTATCCCCTCACCAAAGGCAGCATTCCCGCTGGTACCGAACACCCCGCTGGGAGCCTCCTTGCTCTGGCTGCTTTCAGTTTCCTCAGCTCGCTGGAAGTTTCGAGGCAATTTCTCGTAGAGCCTGGATTTGATTAAAGCCTCCAGAGACCAATACGCATGTTCAGAACCTCTCCCGGCCAACGTGGAAATGCCACAAGAGCTCGGGGAGCCGGCATATCCCCCTGCCAGCGCCGGTGGGGATGGGATTTTATAGCCCAGCAACCACCCAGCAGCTCCTGCTCCTCCACCGACGCTTGTTCCGCTCAGCTGAGCTGGTTTGCTTTGCAAATAAATTAAAAAAAAAAAAAAAAGTCCAAACCAGCCCCCAAAACCTTTGTTCCCGGCTCCGGCGGAGTTAATGCGCAGCTTGGCGTCACGGAGCGGGGTTGGGTTTGGTTCTCGGCCCCGCTCCGTTTACTGGGTCAAAGGGGTTTTTAGACGGTTCAGGGACTTCCCTCGGTCACGCTCACGGCACGAGGATGTGTCGGCTGCAGGACGAGGCTCTGGCTGCCCCTCCTCGCCCTGGGGCTCGTGCTGATAATCACCGGCATCAGCCAAGGTTGGCTGCCTCCAGCTCCTCAACCACCCCGGAGAAACGTCCTCCATCTGGGAAAGTTCCGGATGGTTTTTTTGAAAGGAAGGAGAGACCACTCTTGGAGAAGAGGCAACAAAACCAACCAGCGCAGGACTGTAATTTTTCTTTCCTTTACAACTCCTTTGACTTCTGATGCTCTTCTGACCAGAGCCAGGGTTGTGGCTCAGCAATTCCATCAGGAGATTCCATGGCAGAGGCAGTGGGTAAGGAGGATCCAGGCTGCATTTAGGGCAGTAAATGCCATGAAGCCTGAAAAATTCCTGATGGTTGTGTGCACCTGAGCTGTGCTGCTCTTGCACCAGTCCCCAAAACCATCACAGCCCTTGGCAAATAAACGGTCGGCAGAAACAGAGCTCCAACCCACTCCCGGTATCCTACTCTCTCCTTCCAATGAAACCACTTCCCGAATATTTTGTCCCAAAAGGGCATCAACCGATGCAGCCATCACCTACCTGCCAGCCATGCTGTGGGGGCTCAGCTTCCCAGGACAACCCTTCAGTCCCCCACGGTGCAAGTCCAGCGAGTCCCACACCAGATTCATCCAACCCCCACATGGAATAACCTTCTCCACATCGGAGCTGCCCTGGTCCGTCCTCCCTCCCTCCCGCTGCAACAGCTCAGAAATGTTACAGCAAAAAACACGGAGGTTAAAGGGGGAAAATCAGTTACCCTGCCCAGGATCCAGGAAACTGTTAACTTTAAAAGACTCCAGTGAAATCTGATGATTCCAAGCAGCCAAGCTTTGGGGTTGGGTTTTTTTAAGGGGAGTGGGGGGGGAGGAACTGTATTTTAATCTGCTTCAGATTTGCGAGAGAGCAGCCAAAAGAAATAAAAAAGGAGGCATAAAGAAGGATGAGAAGTTTCTGGTGCAGAACAAAAGCCTCCCTGTTGCTCTCTCCATGGCCAAGGAATCTCAGAGCGGGGAGATGATGCTTGTGGGGCACCCACGGCCCCCAGGAGGTCCCTGCATCCCCTATAATGGTGGGAATGAGCTGCATGTAGGAAAGGGGCACTGACAGAGGTTTCCCAGAGAAGCTGTGGCTGCCCCATCCCTGGAACTGTTCAAGGCCAGGTTGGATGGGGCTTGCAGCAACCTGCGATAGTGAAAGGTGTCCCTGCCCACGGCAGGGGGTTGGAACAAGATGGTCTTTAGGGTCCCTTCCAACCCAAACCATTCCGTAATTCTGTAGCGTATAGAGCATAACAAGGAACAAGTGTGCTGGGATGCAAAGAGCCAGAGGTGGCAATGCCACAAGGCAGAACAACCCGAGCTCCACGTCTCCCTTCCATCCTCCAGTGACTCAGCCACGTGGGGCCAAGCACGTCCCAGTTTCTTCAACGAGGACAAAACCAGGCTTTAATTAAAAGCCAGGTTGTGGTTAATGGGCTATCGAGCAGTCAGGAAGGGAGTGTTACAGGTCAGCCTGAGCTCGCTGGCGTTGCAGCCCTTTGATTACACCTTGGGCTGTTAAAGGCAAACTTCCAGAAGCCACGTCGCCAAATTAATCCCCATTAGAGCCAGAGTGAGCACCTAATGCGTGGGGCCAACCTCTCACCCAGAGCGTTCCTCCGAGATCACATAGGGATTAATGGAGGGGGCAATTATCTTCTCAGAGGTAGAGAAACCGAGGCAGGGAGGAGGGGAGTGAGGCAGAATCCCTGAGCAGGGGGGGTGACACTAGGGATGCCACTCTAGGTGACGCCATGAGCATCATCCATGGGCTGAAAGCTGCAGATTTTTGCTTTCCTGCTGCTTTTCTACATGGATTTGAGCTGTGTGCTCCTTCTTGGGGTTTTACTTATTAAAAGGAGCTGCTTGCCCTCTTTTTAAAAAGTTTTATTATTATTTATTTATAACATTAGTGCACAGAGGGGCCAGGCAAGCGCTGTGCAACATCATACTTAAATACAGCCCATGCACAGGGTGGAGAGGTGGCTTCTGCCTCCGCTGTTGTGAATAAAACCCCATTTTTAGAAGGATTTAAGTTATGTTTTCAAGAAAAACAACTTCCTCTGCAGGGATTCAAAGCAAACTCAGACTGGGTCTCCTCAGCCATTAACTGGGGAAACTGGATAAAGCTGTTGGTCTGAGCAGCATCCCATCGGCCAGGCTGGCGAGGCCAATCCATCTCCAGGAAACACTGAGCTTTAAAAACACAGCAGAGCCAGACACAGGCAGGCCTGAAATCACGAAATCTCGGGGAAGAGCAAATGCTAAGCCGTGGCCAAACTCCAAGTTGAAACATATTATCGATGGGAAAGATTTCAAGCGGGCGTGGACGGCGTCTCGAGTTTCAAAGGCGTTTCGCAACGTGTTTCAGACAGGTTTAACCAAAAGCGTTATTAACTCGGTTGAAAGTTAAACTGGGAGCAGCTGACAAGACCTTTCTGAAACAGCCCAAGTTGCGCTGCGAAGCAGGGTATTCTTCCATAGAATGATTCCACAACAGGAAGGTTATTTAATGGCTATGAGTAACGGGATAATATTTAAAAGAAAAGGATTTTTCCAGGTGTTAAGAAGCAGCGGCCAGAGACGCCTGTGTTTAACTCGCAGGCAAAAAAATCCCCCTCGCGAACCCCAAAAGCAAAGCGAAGCCCTGACCTCAAGCAGCTGGAAGGAATTTCCTTCAGCTCCATCTCTGGAGCTGGTCCAGCGCCAGGATCCACAGCGATGGGAAAATCACAGGCAGCTGCAGAGCCAGCCCCGAAACAGCACTGCTGTCGCCCCAGAGGTGCGACGTGACTGCACTGCCTTTTCCTGGGATGGAAATCTCAGTGCTCCAGGTGGTCCCAAACCAGGGAACAACCGGATTAAGAGTGGGGGAAAAGCGAAAACTCTTGGCATTCTGTGATTTTATAGAGCTACGATGCTACCGTGGGGATGGTGCTGCTTCCAGCACCAGCTCCGAGCATCCAACCTGACCCACATCCTTCGTTCCAAAAACCTGGAACTCCAGTGAGTGGAGGAGGAGCATGAGCGATGGCACAGGGTTTGGCCACGTTACTGGTTAGTGGGATTAATGTGCTGGGAAGGGGCAGCATCCCAACAAGTCCCTCACATCACAGACATCCAGCAAAGCTCGGATGGGGCAATGCAGCACCACCAGCAGCAACAGAAACGTCTGGGTGTCAAATGGAACAAAAACATGTTTGTTTCACCCATTTTGGCCGTGTGCGGGTCTGGGGGGTGGTGGTGGGTTTCTGTTGTGTGCCTGGACAACCAAGAACCCAAACTGACCTCCAACCACGAAGCGCTTCGGACCTTTGATCCCTTCTCCCCAAGTGCGGATCCGATGCTTTTTTTGAACGGGAATCAGGAAATTGCCTGGCTGCGTTCCCTGGCTGGCCGACACCAAACACAAAACCTTAACCCTCTCCACTGCCTTTGGGCAGGGGACACAGAGTGATGTGCCAACGTGCCAAAGCAATAAGCCACTGGAAAAGAATAGGGAAGTCTTTCTAAGGAAAGAAACACCCGGAGGCGCAACTGGTACCACTGCAATTTCCAGCAAGTGCTTTTGATTCCGGGCAGTTTAACACACAAACAATCCCAGAACCTTAAGACAGAAGAGAACCCTTAAATGGGAAAATGTTTTTGCTGCCATTGGCAGAGGAACACACAGACATGGGGCAGCTGCAGCTCCCATCACCCAATGTAAAGTCAAGTTTTCTCCCAGCGCCGCTGGAAAAGCAAACCAGAGGTTTGCTCAGGGCTGATTTTGCAAGTTCCAGGAAAACAGGCAAAAATAAACAGAAAAAAAAAAGCAAAAATCAATGGCGCTTTTTAATCCTGCGTGGAGGAGGGGGAAGCAGAGTTTGGAGGACAGCCCTGCTTGGGCTCCCATCAGAAGTGGGAGCTGGAAGCCCCTTCTCAGGAGGGTGTGAAGCAGAGCCGGCAGCTCCTCGCTCAGAAGGGCGCACACAGGCTGCCCCAGGACGGCTCAACCTGCTGCTCGCAGATGAAATAACACCGGAGGAATTTTTCCCCTTTGGCCCTGGGGATCTGTAATTACTTTTTTCCCCCCTTTTTTCCCCGGCAGGCAGCTCCAACGTCACGACCCGCTAAGCTCACTCTTCCTCCCCAAAGTGTGGTGGGAAAGGATGTGCCGCTGCCTCCTCCTGCCCCCAGCCCCGCTCATGCTCATGGGGTGAAAAGAGGAGGCAGCAGCCCCTGGCCCCCTGTAAGGACTGAGGGTAACGGGATCCCATGCTAAAAAAAAAATTTAATATCACACATGTTATTAAATTTGGGTGCATTTTAGCCCAAACAGAGCAATGAGAGCACAGACATCACCAGGGGGGTGGGCAGCCTCACACCACACCTTGCAGCTCCCTTGCCCCTATTGCTTCGTTTGGTGGGAATAATCTTCCACCTTGATTTGTGGCTGCTTTTCCTGGTTTGTAGTTTTCCCCAATTAAGAGGATCCTTGGGGAAAGCAAACTGGAAACTCCATGAGAAACACTCAGGCTACGCAGCTGAAGGGTCAGAGCAGAGAAGTTGGTATAAAACGCTCCAGGGAATTCGAAAATTCCTGGGTGATGACACAGAGCCGGGGGAAAGCAATAGGGACTTCCAAAATATCACAACTGGAAGAAAAAAAAAAATCCCACTTTGATCAAGTCTTCAAGGCTGAACCAAAGCCAATCGCTTTCCATGGAGCCAAAGAGCAACTTGCCCTCTCCACTCTTTCATATCGAGAAGCAGATGGACTAAACAACTTCGTGAAACCCTTTTCCCCCTCTGTTTTATAAGCACCTTTAATGGGGAAAAAATAATAACAATAAGTGCAACACTCAGGACTCAATAATCCTACAAAATCCTGCTGGAGACAGGCACCCTGTGCTGGCCATGGGATCACAGCAGCCATCCTGTAAAGGCAGTCGGAGGAGCCAAGCACAAATTTGGAAGCAGGAAGACATAATGCTCTCGTTTACACTAAATAAGGTTGCTAGGTTATGGATTTTTGGGACCGGGGGGGCATAATCTGAAAGGGGATCCAGATGGCTGTAAAGCCTTGTGGTGGAAAAGCAGCATGAGGCCAGTGAGGGAAGAATTCCTCTTTATGCTGCTGCCGTCTGCTCCTGGATCCTGGATTTCAGTCCTCTGGAACGTTCTCCATGGACCCTTTTAATTGCCCCATTTATATTTGTGGTAAAAACTCAGGAGAAGAAGGAGCTGGATGCAGAAGAGTGACAAAGCTGGTGACTGGATACCAGGAAAAAGTCACCAAACAAATCCCATGGAGCAGCTGTTCCCCCAAACCCACGCTGATCCAGCCACTTTGTATTTCATAATGCTGAGAGCCTGAAAAAGCCTTTGGGAAAACCTAAACCACCCCAAACCTCAGCCTGCTGGGAATTCACACTAATGCCACGTCACTGCCATTGGCAATTTTTCCTAATACTTCCAAAAAATGAGCTGCACAGTCAGCCTATCCTTCCCTGGTTTTAATCCAAGTATTGAGATTTAGGGGAGTAGGTTTTTTTATCATTCCTTCTACACTGCTAACAGAGACTGGGAATGTTTTTCAACACTTTATAGAGTCCAGCAAAAAAATCCTCCTGGGAGTCACGGATACAGGACACAAACTGCTTAACTTGTATGGAACTGGCACCAGAAAGGTGGGTGCAAGGACGGCAAACCCCTCAAAATTTAGCTGGAAATGGAAAATGGAACTTTTCCACTGCCAGACTTGCATAGTCGAGTGAGGTGCTTGGAGAGAAACACTCACAAACCCAACATGTGCATTTCCACCTACATCTGTCAGAGTCTCAGCACTGAGGGTGATGCCATGGGATATTGTCCTTCTTCCCTGTTCTCCCAAAATTGTGGTCGGACTTTAGTGGGACGCATAAAGTCAAGGGACCTTAGTGAAGCACTGGCACAGGCTGCCCAGAGAAGCTGTGGCTGCCCCATCCCTGGAAGTGTCCAAGGTCAGGTTGGATGGGGCTTGGAGCAACCTGGGCTAGTGGAAGGTGGCCCTTGGCAGGGGTTGGAACTGGGTGGTCTTAAAGGTCCCTTCCAATCCAAACCATTCCACTATTCTAAAATCCAGGCACACCCACACCCTGGGGAGCACAAGCAGGAGGAGATGGACAGCCAGGTGTGAATTTTCAGCATCACCTACTCCCACCCCTCCTTTGCCCAAGGATGCTGCTTCTTACACAAGTCCTCATAAATTGAGTCCTCAATAAGCAAAACTCCAATTCACAGCTGTGCTGCTGATGTTTAAAAAAGAAAAAGGAAAACAAACAACTTCTGAGAAAGTTACTCAAAATTTACCTTTTTCTTGCAGCCAGCTGAACAAAACCTGCTAAATATTTTCAAAACAACTTCAAAGCTACAAGGATAAAAACCACCAGTGGTAATTTCAGGCGTGTAAGAGTTTAGTGTCAGATCTCTACAAATTCCCAGGCACTGAATCGCCTCCTAGAAGAGAAAATATATGAGTGGCACTAAAGAGGGGGCTTAGCAACGAGCAGGCTGGCGGCTTCAAGTGGCTTTTTTAAAGGTCAAGAGAGAACATGATGTCTGGGAGCCCTCATGTTCAGTTTTTTTACTGTGATTTAATGACATTTCCTGCCAGCCTGGTTATTAAATCTCTGCCTTGCACCAACCAGCCACACATCTTTTAAACCCAGTCTTGACTTTAGGACTTTACCTTTCTAAAATATCATTATACCTCTTTCCTACTCTTGCCCACCTTCACCAAGGGGAAAAGCCGTGTTGAGATGAAACACAAGGAAAGGTCCCACCACCAAGGGGATTTTCGGGAAGCACTGCCAAGCAGCATCATTGAAATTCAGCAGGAGAAGCCGGTTTTCCTCTGCTCTGTGGGGGCTGCCATGTTAAATCACATTTGGATTCACAGTACAAGGCTGCTAAAATACCACCGTGGCCGCTATTGGCACATTTCAATGAAAGCGCCGTGGCCTCATTAGTAGAGTGGAAATTATGAGCTTGTCTTTGTATATATTTAAAAGCTCGCCTCTGAAACTATACTGGGCGGGGGCCAGAAATTCCTGGCTCGGAGCTCCCACCACTCGGCAGCTCGGGATCACTTTGCTCACACAGGTCAAGCAACCGCACAGCCACCGACCCAGGAGAGATGGCGTTGAAAAAACACCCTGCGGGGAAAGGCACGGAGCAACAGGGTTTGAACCAAACCCTCCCTCCTATCCAGCTGGTTAGGGATCACTCCTAATGAAAGCACAGGTTGTAATTAAGAGGATGCAGGAATGTGGGTGTGGGGAGTTTCATCCCGCTCCCATCGCTCCCAAAAGCCAGGGTGAGAGCATCCCGTCGGCCCAGAAGCGCCGTTCCCCTCTGGGGATGGACCACAAAAACCCAAATCCTTTGAAATAAGGGGCAACCTCATGAAAGAACATCGTTTTGGGGATCTGATCCTCTCAAGATGTGATTTTGCAAGTGTCTACCAAGGAAAGCTTCGGGCTCAACTCCCAACTTACCCGCACGGGCGCCGCAACGCAGCCAAGCCACGCAAACCCAACGTATCTGCCGAACGGCTACAGCGGTTCGGTGCCAGGGACGCTGGAAGAAAAGAGAAAAAACACCCTAATATTGCACAAAAATCCAGAGGGAGCGAGGGAGAGGATGAAGACATTGGGGTTTGAGCATTTTGATTCGCAAAGGCTCCTAGAAATCGGTTCAGCTCCTGGGAACAGCAGCGAGATTTCCCCCTCCCGAAACGCGGCGATGATGTTACGTGGCATAGAAAGAAAACGGGGGGAGGTTCGGCTAATCCTCACAATTTTATAAGCATCTGAGACACTAATCCGTTGATCTCATTGAAAGGGATTAGAATTACTCCCTTGCCAGGAAATTTAAGAAGTTTTCTACCAGATGTAAACAAAAGCAGGGAGCTGCCCGCAGAGACGGCTGCCACACAGCGAGGCCTCATGGAGAAATCAGGGCTGGTTTTGGGGTGGAAGAGGGGAATTTCCAGCACAGTGTCACTAAGGGTTGTCTGGAGTGATGTGGGTATCCAAGGCAAGCCTGGTCAGCCCATCCAGAGTAGCCTAAAGGAAGGATCCCTTCCCGACAAACAATCTGCCAGGTTATCACGACCCATCTTTGAGGTCCAATCTTATGGGAATGATGCTCCATCTTAAAAAAAATCCACCACAAACTCCTGACTTTTAATAATGAAAAAAAAAAAGAGGGCAAATTTCTGAGCAGCAAATTGGGTATTTCACACAAAACCTAAGTTGTGCCCAGCCTGGCAGCAGCATCCATCTGCACGGCTTTGCAGAAAGGACTCAGGGTGATAAGGTAGGAAAACATAACACATCCTTGTGGAAATAGTCTGGGATCTGCTGCTACCCTTGCAGTGAATCATTCATAATACTGAAGAATAAACTAGTTGATTTAGAAGATGAAGTAGGCAACGTGCAACCTGAGTTTTGAGGCCAAGCATGGTTTGCTCCTAAGTTGGATGTTCTGGTTTAGGACGTCAATAGCAGAGATAAATCAAACCTAAAGGAAGCAGAAAGGATTCAGGGGATCCTGGGGAAGAGAAGCCACTCTTGTTACAGAATAGACGCTTTCTAAGAAAGAAACTGAACTTCAGTTAGTGCTTCCTTCTTTCCTCTTTTAAATTCCATCCAAAAAAGAAACCTAAAGAGATTCAAGTTCCAACCTCAGTGTAAACCAGGACTCATCACCTTGTCTTAAAAACACTCCTTTTGCCTGATGGCAAAAGCAGCAGCCCATTTTTACAGAGTATCATTCGATTTTTAGTCCTTAGGCACAGACAATACCGGCTTGGCTTTGGGAAAACACTCGCCATCCTCGTGAAGCCCAGTTCCTAACTCCCTGCAACATTCCTGCTCACAGCTTTAGCATCCAAGGCTGGAACAAAACATCTGATGCCAGGCTTGCCTCCAGCTCTGTCCCCCTCACCTGGCTGCAACACGTCCCAGCCCTTTTCCATCACCCCCCTGACTCATTCCTCCTGCTGCATCAATGGCAGCTGCATGGGGAAGATGCTGCAGGAGATGGGAGGAAGAGGAGGAGGATACAAAGAGGAAGCCCTGAGAGCTGACAAAAGCACATGACGACTCAGCACCCTCAGGCAAAGCAGAAGACGAGGAAATGATCCATTTTTCCTGCTTTTACTCCCAAAGTGCCGCCCCCAAACAACGCTCAGCATGGTGGTGAGGGTGTTTTGGTGCGAACGCCAAGCGAGGCCGGGGTGAAGGGCCCAGCTGACAGACATCCAACCACGAGAGCTTCCAGCAGACGGGCTCCAGCTCATCCT
This sequence comes from Cephalopterus ornatus, assembly GCA_013396775.1. Classification (NCBI taxonomy): domain Eukaryota; kingdom Metazoa; phylum Chordata; class Aves; order Passeriformes; family Cotingidae; genus Cephalopterus; species Cephalopterus ornatus. The sequence goes on from VZRE01000652.1 coordinate 49,575, forward strand.
GATTTAGTCAGCCACAAACCCACCCAACGCTGCACAGTCCCATCCCACTTTGGATGGCCACCACTGTCACAGCCTCCAAAAGCCTCGCCTTTTATCTCACACCCCAAGAGAGAGAGAGATGTCGGGTCTTAATCCGGCACTTCTCAGCTGAAAAGCGAAAGAAAAACCCCAGCAGCTGCGTTTAGAACTGAGCCAGGAAATCGCCCCGGGGGAAGCCCAGCCTGGCGACGGGTTTTTATAGGGAACAATAGGAAAATGAGAGTCATTAAAGCGCCGCGGAAATATTTGCCTGCTCGAGACAAAGCTCTGCGTGGAGAGAAGTTTAATTTGATCCTTACGATACGGCGGCGATTTAATTCCCAGAGCCCGGTCGGAGGGAGGCAGGACGGTCGGGCGGACTTGTTGGGGTTGGAAGTTGCCAGGTGGGACACTCCGCTCCCTCCCACCCAGTTTGGATGGGGCATTCGCCTTCTCCCACTTTCTTACCTGCCAGGCTGCTCTTCCTGATTTCAAACGGACCGACTGGAGAGTTGAAATCCCCTGCTCCCACACCTGGGAAGCCGCACAGCCACCGAGCTCTTATATTTTCCCTGAAATACTCCTATGAGCCAAGAAGCTGGGAAAATCACTGCTATTCCACAGCCAGGGAGAGCGATAGTGGCACGGCTGGAATGGGGAGGGCAGGTGCCTCCTGCTCAGCACTTTCAGTTTCTCTCTCCAAACGCTCTCCTGGCACCGTTTCCTCTTAAAGCGCTTTGCAAGTGAAAAGCTGCATTAGCTGCGAGATTAATCCTCCGAGGGGATAATAAAATCACAGAATCATGGAATCCTTTAGGTTGGAAAAGCCCTCTAAGGCCATCGAGTCCAACTGCTAACCCAGCACTGCTAAGGCCAACACTAAACCACGTCCCCAAGTGTCACGTCCACACGGGTTTTAAACCCCTCCAGGGATGGTGACTTCACCACTGGCCTGCACAGCCTGTGCCAGGGCGGGACACCCCTTTCAATGAAGAAGTGGTGTCAAAGGCTTTACCAAAGTCCAGGCAGACACACCCACAGCCTCTCCCTCATCCATCAAGCAGGACACCTTGTCATAGAAGATCAGGTTGGTCAGGCAGGACCTGCCTGTGCCAAACCCAGGCTGGCCGTGCCTGATCCCCTGGTTGTCCTGTGCGTGATGGCTCAGGGTGATCTGCTCCCGTCACCAGACTGACAGCCCCGTAGTTCCCCAAATCCTCCTTCCAGCCCTTTCTGTGGTAGTGTCACATCTACTCGCTTCCAGTCATCTGGGACCTCCCCAGTTTGCCAGGGCTGCTGGGAAACAATGGAAAGTCTGTCCCCATCCATTGCAGCAATCCAGTTGTATGAGTCAATGCCACATGTCTCCGTGACAGCAACTGTGTGACAGCTTTCCTGATGCCCAGTGCCTTCCAGCTCCTCCTGTTGGTGCCCATGCTATGGGTATTGCTGCAGATGCACTTCAGCTGGGTTATCAATCCCAACACCTTTTTGGGGAAGAAGTCCCAATTCCCATAAGACCATTCTCGGTCGCTTCCGTGTTTTCCAATACATAGATGACCCTTGAGTCTGTGCTGCACATGGATCTCCACCTGCCTCCTCCACAGAGAAGGGAGACCAAAGGACCTGGCTAGTACACTATCCCTCAAACAGGATTATCCAGCACAAAGATCCTTTTCCCCCTTGGAGCCAGGGTTATCCCACCTGTTGCCAGCAGCCCTGGTGTCGTGTAAACCCACACATAATAAAAAAAAAAGCCAAAATAAACCCAGAGAAGTCATTCCTGCTTGCTTCTCACATTCACAGTCCCAGAGCTGGAGTAAAAAAGCAGGACTTCCCTGCCTTGGCTTCCCACAGCCCAGCCCTTGCTCCTCCTCCTGATTCTCAGCATCTCACCTGCTTTTTCCACAGGCTGATCCAGCTGTAGCTCCAGCATTGGAGCAACCTGAGACCTGTCAGCCTTTGACTACGCTGAGGCAGCTGAATGCAGCTAATTTGGTCCATGAGCTCCTGCTGCCCATCCATGCATTGCCATTGGGGCTTTTCACTTCCCTTGGAGCACTGAGGCCAGGCCGGCCTCTCGTCTCCCCTCGCCATCCCTCCGGCACTGCATCCCTTTGTGAGCAGGACATGGGTTTGGTTTTGCTCTTTGGTGGAATTTAAATGTGCCAGACAGGCAGAAAAACAGCACTTTGGAAGGCCCACATTATTGCTCCAGCAGGGAAAGGCATCCAAAACCAATGCAGCTCCATCCCTGGTGGGTATTGCTGCGTTCCGGCATGGAGGAACAATGCACTGCCCATGGAGATGCTGAGGCTTTCCCATTCCTCAAGTCAGGAAGGAAATCACCACCACCCGTGACTGTGGTGAAGCCACATGGGTTTGGATCCTCTCCTGGAGCGCATTTTCCATGGGATCACTAGCATTTCTCTCCCAAGCCAGGGCACCTGCCAGGCTCAGGCGATGACTGGGCTGACGATAAGCCCCATATCACACCATCACTGATGCCACTTCAGAGCCCTGTCATCGAGTTGGGGTGGGGACATGGGCAGGATGGCCACTCCCAGCCTGACTCTGAGCACTTCCAGGGCAACAGGGATGGGGGAGGTTGTCTGTGCCCGTAGATCTTATCTTGTGTCAACAACACTCGGCTTTATGAGGAATGATTGCAGGAAACAAAAATAAACAAATCCAGCTCGGCCACACCAACCACCAAGGAGACCAGGGGAGCTTCAAGGCCCAAAGAAACGCCCTCCAGGCTTCCACACTGATGTTCCAAAGGTGGCTGAGGACCACCAGAAGGATCTGCACCTCCTGCCATGGCCCAAGGGATGGAGTTGCTTGGGTTTACTGTGCAGCAGGAGTCTGATCCAGTGGGAGAGGACCTTGTTTCAGCCATGGCATCCCGAAGAAGAAGGTTCCACGTGGTGATGGTGGGAGTGGAGGAGATGAACACCAGCTGTGCCTCTCTCCACGCCTTCCACATCCATGTGGTGTTTTATGGCTATGAGTGAATCACTCACAACAGATCTTCTGCCACACAGCCAAAGTGAAGGTGACAGCAGGTCGCTGGGAGGGGTGACCCAAGGGGAAACACCTGGAGAGATGGTCCATAAGCACAAAAGCCCTCTTAGCAAAGCCAGGTGTCCTATCATCCCACACATCATTTAGTCCAGGAGAGCAGCTGGAAGTCAGTCCTTCTTGGGTAGAATCTCCAGGCTTGATTCGGTTTCAGTCTGGAGCAGCTCTGCCACCTTCTCACTGTGGAATCCTTCTCCTCCTCCTCCCCATCCCTGCCTGTCCCCCAGGACATGGCCAGGACCACCCTCTGGCCAAGAACAGTGGCAGCAACCAGCAGTCATCCTCTTATTTCCATGTGGCACAGTTTGAAGGTCTGACAGATCCCAGAACATCCAGAGCACGCTGAGCCCAAGGTGTCCCTCGTGGCTGGTCCATCACAGGTATCTCCAGTCACACCTGGAGCCGAGTGGATCTGAGCCTGGGCTGCACAAGTGAGAGGTCCCAGCACAGCTGACCCACCTGCACATCTTGTCCCCCCAAATCTGAAACAGCCTTTAACCAAACAGCAACGCCAGTGACCCAACCAGCAGACCTGGAGTGTCCAACTCAGCTGGAGAGGAGAAGGAACTCATCCTTGGGATGTGACAGCCTTGGTGTAAACTTTTACTCAGGAACAGAGACAAAAATGCACAAGCCTGAGCTGAGCAGGTGGTGGAGCAGAGCTCTAGGAGGTTGTGGAGGGGGTTTCCATCAGCAGCAAGACTGGGAGGTGAGGAAGATCACCACCACAGCTACCTCCAGCAGCTCCACCACCCACTCAGGACCAGGATATCACCCATAGACATCAGCCCCGTGACTTGGTAACAGGATCACATCATTCCTCCTGCCTGCTTCTGACATGCAGAGCTGGGAGCATTATTTTCCCTTTTTTAATATGTTTTAAATACCTTAATTAGTGCATTTTGGGCTCCTTTCACATTGCCCCCAAGTACTTCTTCAGTCAGGGGCTCTACCCTTCCACTGCCACTTATTAGCGGGGACACAGAGTTGTTATTTTTCCAGGCCAGGGGCCAAATTAGTATTTAATTTTTGCTCCAGATGGCACAGCACTTCAGATGCATCAGCTGGAGCATCAAACCTGTATGAATAAAGTAATAGAGCAAACAACCTGATTTACTCAGGGGCTGTTTGACACGCTTAAAGTGCTTTGTGTACACCTGTCATAGAAACAAAAACAGCATTCAAACAAATTCAGGTGATGGTTTTGCTATCACACCCAACACCTGAGGGAAATGAAACTGCAATAGGAATCTAAAAAATAATGATAATGATATTAAAACTTATACTTTGACTTCTATCAAGTCAAGGACAAAAAATGAAAGGGTGATTTCAGCCATCAGGGCTGAGCCTGGACCTGGGTTCTGTTCACTTTCCCCTGTGCTCACCATCCCCAAAGCCCCAGTCATGCAAACCGGTGTCAAAGTTCTCCAGAAAAAAGGGCTGGGGATCCCGGATTTTAGCGTGGTGCTGAGAGCTTATGGCTCTGCTGACCCAAGGAGGACACCAGAGGACAACCACGAGATGTTCCACTTACACTTCTGGTGAATTCACCCCATTCTAGGAAGCTGCCGCATCCCTCCAGCACGGCCTGCAGCTGGGATATGTTCCCTGCAAACTAAATCACCCGAAATAACTCAGAACAAACAAAAAAAAAAGGAAAAAAAAAAAAAAGACAGACATGGAGCAGTCGGTTTTTCTGCCTGGGCACACGAAACGCCGCGTTAAACCAGCTGAGCCCGCAAACGCCTGGAAACAAAGGGATGCGAAGGGGGGTTGTGCTCGGCTTTGCTCCGTTCAGAGCATCCTCGGGCTGTGAGAGCCCGTCCTGGCGGCACCCGAAACAAAGGAGAGCCGGGAGCTGCAGGCAGGAGTCAGCTGGGGAAAACCGGGACGAGGAGGCACCCGCATCGCCCTCCCCGGCAGCTGCGGAGCCGGGCTCGCGTGTTGCCGAACACGTTATCCATGGCAGGAAACTGGAGATCAAAGGCGAGGAGCGTGCCAGGGCAAGATGTCATCCAAACCTCCTGCCAAAGGTGTGCACGGGAAGGGGGGGGAAACATCCCCCGGACACACACGCTGGCACATCCCACGGAGCCGGCGCCGCTCGTGGGGTGACCAGACCCATGTGTGTGCTCTCCCCCCGTGCGCCCCGGCTAAGACAAAGCCAGGCTGAACTAAACAAATATCACACAAAACCGCAGGAGGTGCATTTTTACCCGTCGGTTTTCAGTCCCCAGCGACCCACGCACGTCCCCTGCCAAAGCGGCGGGTGCTGGGAGGGCACGGACGTGCCGGCACGGCAGGAACAGCGGCCCCCGTGTAACTCCAAAAAAGCAGCTATTCCCATTTCTTGGTGTTGTTTTTTTGGTGGTTTGGGGGGTTTTTTTTGTTTGTTTGGTTGTTTTGGTTTTTTTTGTTTTTTTTTTTAAGATGAAGAAACCCGCAGCGTCCTGTCTCGGCCCCGGGAAAGCAAAGGGACGTGTCTGATTCCCAGCCAGCTGCTCCCAGGAGCAGAGGTGACCTGGGGACTCTGAGCAGAGCGCGGGGTGCGACCCCCGGGAGCTCCCCTTCATCCAGGGGGTCCAGGCAGGATGGGTGGGGACATGTCCCTGCCCCTTTGTGCCACCCCAGCCCCCTCCTGGGGGACGTGGTCCCAGGCCACGGCTCAGTCCCTGCTGTCCCCTGCTCTGGGCTGTCCCCTCTGCCCCACAAAGGGGACCTTATGGCAGCCCTATAGTGCTATCAGACAGCCCAAAGGCACAGCCCAGACACCCCCTGAGGGTCTCCCTTTAGGGGTCTGCAGGGACATGGGGGGCTGCTCCGTTGCCCTGTGGAGGTCCCTGTCCCACGGGACAGAGAGGGAAGGCAGCCTGACGCCCTGATGAGGAGGGGGTGCCTCTGCCCCACAGCGGGAATGGAGGACGAGCCCTGTCCCACAAGAACAAGGCACAGGGAAGGGTCCCAGCCCCACGGGGAGGATGGAGGAGGGTCCCTTCCCCACAGAGCAAGGCTCAGAAAGGGGGATCTGCCCCTCAGGGGGCCGGAGAAGAGACCCTGTCCCACAGAACAAGGCACAGAGAGGGATCCCATCCCACAGAGGGGATGGAGAAGGGACCTTTCCCCACAGAACAAGGCTCAGGGAGCGGTCCCGGCCCCACAGCGGGTTTGAAGGAGGAGCCCCGTCCCACGGAACAAGGCACAGAGAGAGAGGGACCTGCCCAAAGAGGGGACGGAGAAGGTGCCCTTCCCCACAGAACGAGGCACGGGGAGAGATCCCGGACCCACGGGGCGCCGGAGAAGGGACCCAACCGCACAGAACAAGGCACTGGAGGGGTCCCAGCCCCACGGAGGGGTTGGAGAGGGGACCCTTCCCTTACAGAACAAGGCACAGGAAAAGGTCCCACCCCACAGGGGGGATGGAGAAGGGACCCTGCTCCACAGAGGGGTGCACAGGGAGAGGGTCCTGCCCAAAGAGGGGATAAAGGAGATGCCCTTCCCCACCAGAAGAAGGCACAGGGAGGGGTCCCAGCCCGCACGGGGGGGATGGAGGGGGGTTCCCTTCCCCACCAGAGCAAGGCACAAGGAGGGGTCCCACCCCACAGGGGGGTCCCGAGGGGGGGTCCCCGCCCCCCTCAGCGGCGCTCGGGGCGGGGGGGTCCCCGGTCCTCCGGCCCCCCAGGGGGCTCCCTCCCCCCGCACTCACCCGCCGCCGCGCTGTCCCGCCGGGGCTCGCGCCGCCCGCACCGCCCGGCCCGGGCAGGACCCGGATGGAGCCGCCCCGCCCCGCCCGGCTTCGCCGCGACAGCTGCGCATGCGCGAAACGAGGGGGGTTGTGTGTTAACGGCGCGGAGAAGGGGAGGGGCCAAGAGCGGGGGGCGGGGCCAAGAGCGAGGGG